>CAJVPY010003220.1:0-14491 GCA_910591965.1 Dentiscutata erythropus | reverse complement strand
CGGACTTATAGGGCGAAACTAAAATTCCTCTGGGCGAAACGTTTCGGACTTTGGGGGAGGTTTAGGCCGAAACACTGGTGCACTCCATATAATATGAACTCTTTCCTTTTGTCTGGCAGGTATGACGTATTGTATATACACTGACGAAGCCAAATTTTGTTGCATTATTTGCAACATCCTGATCCATTGGAGATTAACGGAAACGAGTTTTCGCTTATTCTCATATGGATCAGGATATTATTCATTATCCACTGTGACCTTTGCATAGTTATAATAATAACTTGCAGTAGTAGGGTTGTTAATGGAGTACTCTAAGCTATAATAAAACATATGAACCACTCCAGCTTAAAACTGGAATAGTTTATATGTTTTATTATAGCTTGGAGTACTCCATTTAACAACCCTATGCAGTAGTAATGTGGAATTTTCCGTTAGTATTTACATAGTACCTACCTATTATTTCGGGTGATGTTCGCGCTGTAATAGGACTCATTCCAAATTATTATACTACATATTTATTGAAAATGATACCATTATTCTCCTTTTAAAGCCTTAAGAAACTTGCTGCGGGCGGATCTTGGTTCTAGAACACAAAGTTTTAATTAACAAGGTTTTTTAAAATTATAGAAAAAGGTATGAATTGGCAGGTTAATATCTAAATTAGATGTAAGAGAACAAAACTGACCTTGAATATTTATAGCGTAGTTTATTAGCTACAAAAGAAATATCAGACTTGGGGTTTTCAAGTTTATAACTTATCGAACTCAATATATAATACTTAATTAAATCCGATTAAATATTATATGCCACTTATCAGGGTTCTGAAGAAACTTCCTCAGTAGGGCTTGTAATGTTGTAATTAATTGAAGTGGTATTTACTAAAAATAAAAGTTCATGTGCCAAAAAAAAGCAGATCTAGTCGCGTATACTTATTCGCGTCTGTAACACAAATCAGATCTGGGATAGATCGACATATTTCGCTAGTGATCGGCATTGCAATTAACGGTTTAAGCAACTCTATGAAAGAAAAAAAATGGTAAGCACCACCAGATTTTATAAAATTTGCCTCCGATCTATTGAGTGAGATGCTTGAGAACACCCTAAGTGAATACCCTCTACAGTTATACCTGAGTTATATCTATAGATGCTGGTGAAATATGGTGAAATGTGGTGAAATAATTTCACCACTATTGGTGTAATCGATGGTGAATTGGTGAAATTGGCGAAATTAATTTCACCAGCATCTAAAGTTATATCCCCACTGGGTTATTTCTTAACCTGAGTTATATCCCCATTTTTTAGCAGAATAAATTTCCTTTTTTTACAGGGTTTGTATACTGAGTTATATCTCTACCATAGTTATATCTCTGGAAAAAGGGTGATATAACTCAGGTATGACTGTATCTTCCACATGTTGTGAAAGGTAAATCGTCGCCAAAGTGGCTCGGATTGATGTGGAAGATCGGGCGGAAATAATTTAGTGAATTCAGCAAGTTTAGTGAATTTATTGAATTTGTTGCATTTAGTGAATATAATTACTGTAGTAAATATATTAAATTTAGCGAATATGGTAAAGTTAGTGAATATAGTAGTTTTAGTGAATATACTCATAATGTACTCGCTAGTAGTGTAGAAAATAAAATACGATGCCTTCTGTCTTCACAATAAAGCAGTAATGAAGTGATCTATTTAAATCCGGATGATACTGATTATATAAAATCGAAATCAGAATAATACAAAATCAAATACGGATTATACGGATTATACATAATCAAATTCGAATTGATTTGGAATCTGAATAGTTCTTGGAACTATACAGTTTATATGTAGTTTGACAATTCATCGAAACAAACTGTATAGTTTATAGATGTGTTCCATATTAAAAATAGTGGGAAGGTTTGATTTAGTTCGATTTGGTTTGATTGATGCAGGATCTGCATAAATTAGAATTTATATTTAACCAAAGCAAACCAAATCAAACTTCCCCATCTCTAATTAAAAGGGCCTATTTTGACAAAAAAAATTTTTTATTTGATTTTTGAATATACAATAAAAAGATCCACAAAATAAAGTAAAAATTTTTATATATGTTCCTATTTGGGTTGTTGCATAGCAGAACCATGCTTAGAGTATATATATTTTATATGTTCTAAGCATGGTTTTGCTGTGCGACAACCCATTTGATCGAAATCGTTTATACTGTATGTAAAAATAGGCAGGACAATCCATATAATTCATACAGTTTAATCAAAAAAGTAAACATATTTTAAGTGATGTACCATAAAGACGTTGAATTGAAATTTGCAAATGGGTATTCCATATTATCGAATGACATCAATTCGCATAACTTAAATTCTTCATATAGTTTTAATAACTTACTATAGCTTTAATAGTTAACTATAGGTTAAATAGTTTTTACAGTTATTTTAATTATCTTAGCTCAAGTACAGTAGTTAACTACAGTTAACTATAGTTTCGAGTATTTCAAACAGTTATCCACCGGTCAACGGAACATACCACTATAAAGCAGAAAATATTTCCAACAAATTCATCATATGCTTCGTTTTGACAATAAAGTTATTGTACTAATCCTATGATCCGAATTAGAGCCTCGTGGAGTAATCGAGAGCTCTAATCCTCTTAAAACCCTAACTACTCAGACCAAGCTATCCACACCTCTATCAAAGTCCTTCTAATATTAGAGTTTAGCGTGTTTGTTGTTAGCTATTATTAGTATGACCCATATCCGACACCCTAGTATATCCCTGCCTTTCAACGTGCAGGTTTCTGGGCTGACATACACGTGATTAACATGAAAAGCTAGCCAATATGGTATATTAAAAATCCACCTGATCTCGAAGTATCACAATAAAACCCGTATATTGGCTCACTATTAATAATTTATTATCGCTATAACTTTTAAGAAAATTAATTTAGGTGGGTTTATAAAACCACCTTTGTTTCTTAACAAAAAAATTCCTTGCAAAATTTTGCTATATATAAGCCTCCTCTAACCCTAACCCAAATGCTCACAAACGCGTCAAGAGTTAATTTATTATTCGAAAAATGCATTGACGATCTGCGGTTTAAATTGGCCAATGGAATTTTAGCGCATATCATCACGTGGCCGCAAGATTTTATGCGTCAGTACGTATTATATTATTTATTTCCTTACATAATCATAGTGTTCCAAGCCTTACTTAGCTAGCTAATAGTCAGCTAATACGTAGTGGCTAATAATATTAATTACAAAATTCAAAGTTGTATATAACTAAAATTTATATTGTATAAAAAAAAACCTATTACCAAATTTAAAAATTTGCATTAGATCAAAATAATTATAATGCTACTAATAAACTACCCAACATAGGGTTTTACCCTAACCCTAATTAAACTCAGTTTTGAAATTTTGATTTCAATTTAACGTATAAGATTTGGTAACAAATATCCTGAGCCGTTGGGTATTAGCGGAAACGAAGTACACATACAGACTGCTAAATACCCGTGATCTTGATAAAGTGATCGGGTATTTAAAACATAATGGCTTAGCCTAGCTGTAAAAATTTAATCGGCTTGGATCACTACTTAATCACTACCAAAAACTCGAGTCATTTGGCAAGCACAATCGTCATAAACCCCGTTATTGTATGTTACGCAGCCAATAACTTGTTTATCTGGCAGCGAATTTAATGTGTCATTTCTGGAATCCAGAAATGACACATTAAATTTCACAGCCAGATAATGAATTATTTTACAAATAATTCTCGTTCATCGGGAAAATTTTTTTAGTACAGATCTCTGCAAATTTTGCAAATCTTCAAACCTGGTAGCTATTTTCGCAGAAAATAAATACAATTCTGCGCAGAATTTTGTTTTTTAAAAATTTTTGCAAATTTACATTAAAATTTTTTCCGATGCTGTAAAAATCTGTTTTCACAGAATATTGCAGATCTGAATAGAAAAAATTTTCCCGGTGTTATTTGCTGCTTCGCATCCAATAACTATATCATATTCGTAATACGTATATAATTATTTTTGATTTAAAAAAAAGCTGCACCAATTTTTTTTACCGTTCATTATTTAATAACTTTTTGGAAGCTTTTTTGCATTTATATTAGTGATCCTTTAATTAAGCGACTAAATCCACAAAGTTCTCTTCACAGTAGTTACACTTTGGGCAATGCGCAGTTTCCGTAATTTTTGTAAAGTTCAAGCGAATTTCTTTTAATGGAGGTCTCCCACGGAGCATGTTTGTTATAATTTTATATTTTAAAAAATAAATAAATATACTATCCCATTGTTACGTATTATGATTACGTCAGCATGTATTAAATCATTTTATTACAGTATAACAGATAACAACAACGCTAAATCGGATTATACGTATTAAGCTTATTACGATTCGCATTAACGATATCAACGTAAATATTTATATTACTTAATGCTTAGAATTTTCCTTTATAATAAGCTCTACAAAGGTATCAGTGAAATTAAAAAATGTGGCAACTTAGATTTTGTTATAAAATTATCTACAAAAAATTTAAAAACCGTACATAGAAATTAAAAAAAAAACTATATAAGCAGTACCAATAATTATCTTCAATTTTTGTATTTATTGTGATAAAAAATTATATAAAATTAGGGGAGATAAAAAAAAAAAACCTAAAATTATAATAATTTACAAAATACAGTACAAGAAAAAATAAAGAAGTCTAATAATTTGTTTGTTGTGCAGAATTTATGATGTCGTTATCTGATTGAACCATTTCAACTTGTATTGATGGTGATATTATTTTTTGATTTTTTAATTCTTCTTTACTAAATTTTTTAGCTTTTTTCTTTGCTCTTTTGTCGCTTTCCCTTATTTGTCTAACGATGTCTAAATCATCCGGATACCACCATTGCTTGACAAAGGTTATTACATATCTTGGTAAAACAGCTAATAAAATTGAAAATGCCATACCAAACCAAAATGTACCCTCACTAATTAATTGTTGACCTATTCCATATATTGGACTTTCTGAAAATGCACCATAAACAAGAACATAACTAAAAATAAAAACAATTTCACTAATTATTATTGTCCATACTATCCAATTCCAGTGATATGTGTTAAAAGCAACGACAAGGTTTGCTATAACAATTACACTTAAAGCTACCGAAGTTGAAAACTCGGTGGTACCAGCATCAAACCCTTGAGGCATAGTAACATTAGTGGATAATGAATATATAAAATAAAACGTAAAATACACAACCAATGATTGCCATATTCCATCAAGAAAATATATTGCAAATAATTTTTTAGAATATCGCATTCTTTTTATTCCCAAATTATAAATGCTTGGATATTTTAAGCAGTATGAAGCAGTAACGGATTGATCGGTCGTTCCTATAAAAAAAAATATATATAAGTAAATTCGTCTAAGGTGAGCAAAACTAAAAATAGACTTTAATTAAATACCTAAAACTACAACAGGAGCGACAGTAAAAAACATATTATATAATTGCACAAAACTGTAATCATAGAAAATATTGGCGGAGAACCTAAAAGGTTGAAATTACTATTTAGCAAACCAATAATAAATGTACAATATTAAGGAGTATGCGTATATAAAAAAATACGTACATGCAATATATTTGGTACCATAATACCGGAAATACCCATATTACATTTTTATAAAAGAAATTTAATATCATCTCTGCAATGCGCATGTAGTCCCAATGACCGTGTACAAGTAAAAGTTTCTCTAGATATCGAAATTGGGCAATATTATAATCAGCTGCCATTGCTGCTTGCACTCCTATATAATTAAAGGAATATAAAATTTTTAGAAGGCTTTAAAAATGATTAAAAGTATTTGTTCAAAAACTTTGTTCAAAAATTTTGTTTAGATATATTACCTTCTTGTCCTGAAATGCCAACGCCAACATTAGCAGCTTGAATCATGCTTACATCATTTGCACCATCACCTATGGCTAACGTTGTGGATCTTTTTCCTCTTCGTATTAATTCGACCACCAGGGCCTTTTGTAAAGGACTAACACGACAACATATTACAGAATGAAACCGATCACTTAGTTCAAGTATTTTCAGACGTGCTTTTTCATCGTCCAATAGATGAGTTAAAGCAGAACCATCGACTATAAAAGCATGAGTATCATCAGGATGTATGGGTTCCATTTCATCATGTGGCACAATACCACCAGTTACCAAAGATGCATAAACATTATTAAGTTGTTTTTGGACAGCATCTTTTTTTGAGCCTTTTACAATCCAAAGTCTCATATCCTTTGTCAATAATTGAGCTGCAAATCCGATATTAATAGCTGTTTCTAATTTATCACCTGTCAAAACCCAAATTTTAATTCCCGCCCCTCGAAGTCTTTCTATACACTCTGGAACACCCTCTTGAAGTTTATCTTCAATTGCAGTGGCACCCAAGAGTATAAGCTCCTTTTCGATCTCTTCGGCACAAGCATCAACTTTGGAAGAACGTTCATTAATAGAAGTCGATGCTTCTTGATATTTTTTTGCCCAAGAATTATAATAGGATTCATCTAATACTCGATATGCCACAGTCAATGTTCTAAGACCTTTTAAATAACATGATAAATGAATAATCGTTTTATTAAAAATTTCTATTAAAAAATTCTATTGAAAAAATGAATTAAAGTTGTGTATATATGGATAAACTTACCATCACTAGAAAAATTATCAATATCAGTTGAAGTTTTTTCAATTAATCCTTCTTGACCATTGGCCAGACGATCAAAGACAATGTTATCAGCACCCTTACAAAATAGTACTATTCCACCACCTAATTTTTCAGGACGACGAACTATTATACTCATTCTTTTACGTGAAGAATTAAATTCTAAAACATTTAATATATCAAAATTATGTTCTTCACCAAAAATATCAATAGTCATTGATTCAGGTGTTCGACCCAAGAAAGCAAATCCAATATTTTTTGCTGCAGAAACTAAAGCTGCTTCGTCTGGAGATTCAGCTTTATATACAAGATCATGTACTAATGTTTTATCAATTGCAACGGGTTTTTTTCCTTTACTTGATGTAGGAGCTACTAAACTTGCCATTGATTCGAACCCTTTAAAAGTTGATTTGATATTCGCAATCGAGTGCTTAACTTTTTTTTTTAGATCTGAAGATGAATTATTTGAAGAAACCTTTTCTTCTTCTGTAGGACGTAAATGTTCGCTTGCTTGATCTGAGTTCTCATCATTTACAGATGTTTTACCTCTATCGCTAATACTCTTTTCACTGTCAGATTCATTAGTACTAATTTTATCCACAACTACCGTGTGACATACAGCCAATAATATGAAAAATTCTCTAACAAGTCGAGCTCTTTTTTGTTTATCTAAATTATCATCAATATTAAAATCATTTTCATTTACACCTTCAATGTTTTTTTCAGCTTTTAAATCTCTATATATATCCGGGTCTACGAATGTCAAAAAAGCAGGGTCTGTACTTGAATATTTTGGATCAAATATACTTTTAAGTTCATATAAATATTGATTCCAAATTTCATTTATATCTACATTAACTTCTTCAGCATTCGAATTATCACCACCTTGTGCTAATTCTTTTCCAATATTAGCATCCGTTTTACCAGCCCAACCATTTCTACCGTATACTTTACCACCAATAGAACATTGACGAAATTCCATTATATTACGTGTTAATGTTCCAGTTTTATCTGAAAATATATATTCAATCTGACCAAGATCATCGGAAAGATTCCACTATTTAATGATCAAAGTTGAAATATATAAATATTTACTAGGTATTAAAAGTCCGAAGGACAATATAAATAAATGAACCACAATAATTAACCAATCAGAATTGAGAATAATAGCAATGTCCTTCGGATAAATTACTTTAAAAAATAAATAAACAAAATTAATCGCTTACTGATTTAGGAACACACGGGACCTCGGCATCTTCATCCCACATATCAAGGTCATTGTAAATAAAAAAAGCCTATTGATCAACAAAAAATTCATGATTCATTTTAATAAACTTAAAAAAAATAAAATAAAGTCATCATTTAATTTTACGAAACATACCTGAAAACCTTTTACAAATTCGATCGAAATATATAAAGAAATTGGAATTATATTTTGAAAAATAATCAGGCCAGATCTACGTAATATATTTTTAGGTTATTATGAAAAAATTTTTTTAACTCATTAAAAATCAATATCAGAATCAAACATCAAAAACTTACAGAAAAGTTAAGAAAGCTGCAATCCCAATTGACTGTCCTTGATTAGAAGCTACGCGTTCTTCAATGTAATCACCCTTCGAATCTGCCAAAATGGCTGATGATACACCAGTTCCAATAGCACAAATTAAGGCAAGGACAATGAGAATTACAAAATTTAAAATGACCTAAATTTTTTTTTTTTAATAGGAAAAAAAAAAGAATAACGATCAAACGATGTAATTATAAAGTTATCAAAACAAGATCAATAAGGATGTAAACCAACCCTTTTCAAATGCTTAAGTATAAACGTACTTCCTGATTCATTTCTTTTTCGATTCTACTTCGCTTACTTGGAGTTTCACCAGAGTTAAGTATAATTTTAGTGTCGACACCGGTAAAAACAGTTATAGCGATAACCCATTCGGTATTTCTAATAACATGAGCACGTAATAATAAATTATTTATATCAATTGGAATAGAAGATTTCGATTTTCTAGGAATTTCTTGATCTTGAGGAGAATTCATCTCATCTAAACTGCCGGAAACTACGGTTAATTTTGCATTATAGTTGAAAAGATTAGAATTCGGACGTTCAGAATCAATCCAAAACATAGCTTGAGTGCATTCTTTAGGAGTTTTGATATTTTTTATTGAATCAACAGGAACACATCTACGAGGTTTAAGATTAGTTTCACCATCAAGATCTTTAGTTTCTATGAAACAACCACCATTTTGTTCGGAAGTTGATAAAATTACAGCATCAGCAGGTACAGCATCACCATTCCTTAGAAATAAAAAGTCACCAACACGAACATCTTTCCACATAACTTTTTTAAATTCAGGATCACCATTTATTTCATTTGAAGGTTCACAAGGAGGAATATCATCATCACTAATATTATTATTATTATTATTATTATTATTATAATTTGAGCCTTCTCGTGGGTTTGATTTTTTTCTTTTAAAAAAAAGTTTTATTCTAAGTAATGTTCTTTTCCATAGAGAAAGTTTTTTTTGATTTGGATAATTTACATTAACAAAATTTTGTAAAAGATAACAAGTAGCACTATTATACTTCTTATCAATTTCATGCCGATTTAAATCTTCCACGGCGTCTTTACATGCGGTGAGAAATACAACAGTCGAAATAGGAAGTAAAGTCAAAATAGGGTTATTTGTACTCACAGCAGGTATCATTCCAAGAACAGCCATTATTAAGAAATACATATTAGCAGCTCTCCGGAATTGTTCAAATAAATTTTTTGGTATAAAAGTCCATATATTATATTTAGAAGTAATAATCTTGTTAGAAACATATTTTCCTTTTGGTTGATCTTTATTTTCAGGTATAGGTATATTGGCAAATACTTGACGTTCTTTAGAAGCTGGAAGTCTATATTTTATTTTTGATTTTGCACGTTTTAATTGTTTATTTCGTGAATCGTTAACACCATTTTCGCTACTTGAAGCACTTCTCTCGCTTACTGCTTCTTGCGTCGGAGGCAACGTAAAATTCGTGGTCGGTGAGGTCATTTTAACAATAATAATAATAAAAAAAAAAAGCGAAAGTGGCTTAAAAAAGATAAAGTAGCTGAAAATAACAGTCGTGCTCTCTAATGCTCCCTAAAATTGTACTGAATTTTTTTTGTAGACGAGAGGAGTATGAATAATTACACTTGTAGGACAAGACCAGATTTAGGTATAAACTTACTGCATTTCATTGATTAGGGGGGGGTTTTCTATTTAGAAAGTCGTTTTAAACTAACGTTATTCCTAAACAATGTAATCTAACTTTTCTATAAATGAATTATTTCGGAAGTTCTAAAAATAAGTAACATCCTGTTGTTTTAATCTATATTTATATCAGATATATTAAAAAAATCATTCATCACTAAAAAGGAATTTCAATATCGATCAGGGAATGAAATTCCTCTTTAGGATTATTCTAAAAATTGAATGCACGAAGCCACGTTATCGAAAAAAAAATAAATACTGTACACGTTTCTGACCGGTAAGTATGATGACATATATCATAAATAGCTATTATAATAATAATTACCAGGTTAGATAATAGCTAAAAGAATAATGCCAATGAGTGAATTATGATGAAGAATTTCCTATAAAATGTAACAAAATATGATCGAATGAATTCCTTTTAATCGATTATATAATAATAAAATACTCTATGCGATGATAGCATTTACTTAAAAAAGTTACTGGGATTTGCTCTAACAGGGGTTGGCTCAACCTTCAACTTACTCCATTAAAATTAGACTTACCCTAGAAGTTACTATTTAACAACTCTATCCAACATCAGTAGATACTGGCTCTTTTTTACGAAATTGGCGCCATTAATATTTGATATCTTTGCAAAGCATTTTAAATACGAATTATCAAATTTACCAACCTTTTTTATTATTGATCTTTAAAGCAATGCGTAGAGGCTTAGTTAGATACGTCATACTTCATTTTTAAAAACGTAACTTCTGAACTTAAACGATTAACGTAAAATGTAATACAGTAATAAAAACCCCCTATATACTGTATACATAATATATCAACAAACTGACAATTCATCAGTATGGAATATTATTTTCCCTAAAAACTTTTTTTCTTAATTCTAAAATCGATCCTAACATTCGCTATTAGACTGTATATAAATTTATAAAAACATAAATATACAGCATAAGAGATAATAAACACCATAACAGATAACAGGTAAAAATACATTTGTAATAACTCTACACTATATAACAGAGTGTATATTTAAATCGTAAACATTTTCTTTAATTTTTTTTTATTCAAGGAGTCTCCCTTGTAATGCGTTTATCGGAATAAATAATTTTCCCTGGATAATATTACGAAATATATATGCAATGTTGAATATCATTGAAGCGATTTTTTTTGCATCAATGTAATATTTATGATATGCAACATTGAAAAGATTTTTTTGCATCAATTAATATAGTGCTGCCAAATGGGTCATTTTCGGACCATTTCTCCCCTTTACGTTACATCATTTAATATTTGATTTCGAATTTATTGTATGATCTCGGTGTACTACCCACTATTAGTGCATTGTATTACCAGGTGACGCATTATTTAAAAATTAAGGGTATTACGAATTCGCTATTTCCCACACCAGGGAATGACTAAACCATATGTATTAATCTTTAGGTAGCACTCCCACAAAAATTGCACCCCGTAATTTTTACTGAGAATAAAACAGCGTTGCTGTTTTGGTTAGTAGGTAGGAAAATTGTTTTTATTAGTAAAATTTCATGAGGAGTATTTTTAATTATGCCGCAGAAGCTGGTTTCTTAACTAAAATTTCGAGTTATTTCTGTAAAAAGATGGTTTCGCTTCGATTAACTGATCTTGAAATTTGATTGGTCAAAAATCATGGGAGGGAACAGGTGCGCTAGGGGTTATATTATATATTATTATTATGTACAAATCTTCTAACTCCGAACTCTAACCCTAATTCTGGCCATGATTTACATACCTATAGCATATGGGCGAAAATTTTTGATTGGAATGTTTATTAAGTGATATACGTAATGATTTATAAATGATTTATAAATATTATGTGCTTCATGACCAGTTTCATAAGCAATTACAGCCAAGAAAAGCGATTGACCAATTAAATACGACGAAGATTATAATTATTATGTGGTTTCATAAACGGTTTCATAAGCGGATTATAGTTAAGGCAAACAATTGACCAATTCAATTTTACATATTTTTTTACCGGAGATCATAAAATATCACAGATGATTGGATTTAAATTTTATGAATATCATTAATTTTTAATAACCACCAAATCAAAAAAATTCGCCCATATGAGTGGAATGGCTCTACAAGAAAAATGGTAATCTTGTAATCGGGTGAAATTGTTTTAATGAAAATTGTCGAAATTGGTGAATTTTAGCTTTTTTAAATAATTAAACTAAATTTTATTATAAAACTATGTTGATAAAATTATAAATAAATTTCACCCCCACCTACAATCGCAGCTTCAGGCTTTATTGGCCTAAGTGATAATCATGATCAATTTTTTGACCAATTAAATCGTTTAGTAAACTCATTGAGGAAAGCAGTTTATTAAACATCAATCCGGCTGCTTCTGCCTCCGTTGCTTTTACCAATTTTTCATATTGTAAAGGATAATATTATTGAAAAGGATTATTGCTAAATTTATAATGCTTACAGTTTTTACATAATAATGGCAATACGTTAGCGTCGATAACAATAATTTATTTTAATAAAGTTTTAATAAGCCAGTGAGAAAAAAAGATTCGTTGACCAGAATGATAAATTCATTGATTATTTTTCACATTTGAAAATTTTTTTCTTTGACATAATAAACTACGTGTCCCGCATCTTATTTATCTTAATTACAGAATTAATGATGCAGGCATTTCTTAGAGCAGTGACTACTTATGGCATTACGGCTATGACGTAGAGGTCGGACTACCCTGAGGTTTTATTGCCGTGTTGCCGTATAGCGTTACTACACTGTTACTACCCTAAAAAATTTCGCTGGCCAATCAAATTTCAAATAAACAAAATAAACACGTAATAATTTTGTACAACGCGCTTTACACTGTTATAATCAATTTTTGTATACCATCCAACCAAGTTGCTGAATATACATAACCAAATCCTCTTGTTAACTTCTTTAACATTAGATACCATATAAACGCGAAATAACGCCCACCTGCACTAATTCATTGACCTGCGCGTTATTTCGAATACACCCATGTGCGTTATTTCGAATCCAATACAGTCAACCTTCCATACAGTAACTGCACGTTTTTGGGTAAAAATACATTTATACAGTAGAATATTCATTTATGGAGCATAATCTACATATAATGATATTAAATAATTACATTGGACCGATCAAATTATATTATAGGGAAAGTGCACTTATAAAGAGTGCACATTTGGAGTGCCAACCGTATATCATTTATCACAACAAATTATGTGCTACATTAGGATGCGCGACGCCCATGTGTTATTTCAAAATAAGAGTAAATCCAATACAATCAACCTTCCATAACTGCACGTTTTTTGGGTAAAAGTGCATTTATAGAATATTCATTTATGGAGCATAATCTACATATAACGATAATATTAAATAACTAGTAAAACAAGTGCTGTTAGTGTCCGAAGCTAATACGTAATATTAGATAAGCTTTTATTTTTACGGGATTTCCATCTTATCGGGATGGTAGGCATTTTGTGTATTACGTCTCCATAGTAAGTCCTCGCTACACTTCGGGCAATTACATTAGACCAATCAAATTATTGCACTTATCATTATAGAGAAAGTGTATGCGAAGTGGACTTATAGAGGAGTGCCGCTGTATATCATTTATCGCAACAAATTATGTGCTACATTAGGATGCGCGTTAATCGAGACGCTCATGAGCACCAATGTCGAGAATATAGTTGTTAGACGAAACCTCGAGGTTTCGCGCTGACGAAAATTGAAACCTAGTTTCAACTTTTGTCAACTAAAATCTCAAATGTCGAAACTGACGAAAGGTGTCGAAATGATGAAAGGTATCGAAACTGGCGAAAGGTGACGAAAGATAACGAAAGGTAACGAAACTGACGAAACTGCAAAACTAATAAAAGATGAAGAAACAGATAAATGTTGTTGAAGCACATTGAAGATAATGTGAATAAAAAATAAATTACAAAAACAGAAAATTTTATAAAAAATTTTAAACAAATGTGAGTAAAGGCGCCTTGGCTTTCCACATTCTGTGTTCATAAGAGGCTAAAATTTAAAATAAAATTTATACTTAGATTAGTTTTAATAATAAACTTAATAATCAATTAAGTAAATCAGCACAAATAATAAATTAATAATAAACATAGATTATTTAACTTATTCCATGGGTCTTATGTAACAACCTGTGCTTTTTCATTTGGTTATTGCACAGGATTGTACGTCAGACACCATGAAATAATAAAGTTATTGTATGGGTATATGAATAACCGTGACCTTCGGCCACGGTTATTCACCACATACCCATACAATAACAATCATATATTTCAGTGTTTATATTAAAAAATAATTGTTATGTCTATTGGCTAAATTGACTTGAATAAAAGCACACACAGGTCGAACTTTAAAATTTTGATAAGATTTCAGAGAGATATCAGCTAGGGATGGCAGAATTCATGATTTAAATCGATTTTTATGATTTAAAAATGATTTGCAAATGATTTAAATCATTCGG
>CAJVPY010003219.1:0-14492 GCA_910591965.1 Dentiscutata erythropus | reverse complement strand
TTACTTAATAAAATTTAGTTAATAAAATTTATAAATTAGTTAATAAATAATAAATTTAAATATATATATGGATATATGTTATTATATATATATATATATAGATATATGTTATTATGTGTTACCTGCATGTAAATATACACGAGACAATACACAGGAAAACACATAAAATTGCACGTTAGTGTGTGTACTGTTGCGCAGAATTCGTGCCTAATTACATGCTGTAAATGTGCTTTCCTATACATTGTCTCATATAGATTTATGTGTAGGTTTGTGTGGTCCCATATCCAAACTTTTTCATGTATTGCAGTATCATTCTGTGCTGCAATTTCTTATAGGGCTGATCATGCCAAAATCACTAACTTATCCGAATTGGCCGAAAAATCATTTGGCAAATTTTTTATCAGGCATTATGAAAACAGCTGTAATGAAGAGTTGGTCATGGCCAGGGAAGTAGAATCAACGTTTAACATTATAATAGACCTAATTTCACTAACAATTTATATGGTTACATTTCTATTGATAGCTCTTTTGCGTCACAACTGAACAAGTTCACAGCTACTCATGTGCCCAAGCTCTCTTGTTGGAGTTAGGAAATGTAGATGTATTAGTAAAATTTCACAAAAAACATTTTTAATTATGTTACAGAAGGTGGCTTTCTAACTAAATTAAAGCTTTTTTTTTGATAAAAAGAGTGGTTTCGATTTTTACATTACACCAGATTTTAGAAATTCAATGATTCAAAATTGCAAACCAACTTTTTATAGAAGCATGAGGGCTGGGTTGGCAATTTTGTTCTCCATTCTCAATGGAGGTCCAACTCTGGGAGTTCTAATTCCCCAAGTTCTTATTGGACACATGATATACTATCTCCAATTGGATAAAGTAACATTAGCATAACAAGATCAAAAAAAAAGCACCTCAAATATTTAAGTTGTTCGAATATTTTTTTATTTTATTTTTTTTTTGAAAATTCAGATTCTACAATTGTTTACTACAACTGTAACAAGAATATTATATAATTCCTACAACTATTTTTTAAATGTCAGATAGACTACAATATATAGTATTACAAAATGCAACTTCTTGCTTCACTTCAAACATAAACACTAAGATATTTCAAGCTCATTCTATGTATATTTTTTTTGTTAACGAAAATAATTTTAATATAAAAAAATAAAAAAAAATAATTTTAATACGAAAAATAAAAAAAATTAAAATTAAATATGAAAAAAAAATTTAAATATCGAAAAAATATTAAATATAAAAAAAATTAAGCCTGAAAAAAAATAAAAGCTAAAAAATTAAACCCGAAAAAATATTTAAATATGAAAAAAATAAGAATAAAATAAAAATAAATAAGAAAAAAAACTAAATACAACTCACTCTCATAATAGAAAACTCTGAAGATTTGATATAGCGAGAAATTATTGAATTCCAAAATTATTAAACTTCAACTTGATATAGTGAAGTATATATTATATTTTCTCAATATTAACTATAGCGAAGATTTTTTCTTGGCCTGGGACTTCATTATAATGAGAGTAAGTTGTGCAAAAAAAAAACATACGAATGTAAAATTAAATACGGAAAAATACAAAAAAAATCAAATACGAAAAAGAATTAACTATTAATACAAAAAGAAAAAATTAACTATTATATACGAAAAAAAATTAACTGTTAAATACGAAAAAAATTAACTGTTACGAAAAAAAAAAATTAAATACGAAAAAATAACTAAATATGAAAAAAAAATTACAGCTGTTTTCATTAATTTTGGAACATCTGGTAAAAAATTATTGTTTGGCTGATTCGATAAGGTTTTGACTTCGGTAATAAGCGATTGCACAATGTGCATATCTTTCTAATGACAAAGATAATGTATATCGATATTACTATTTTTGTGTTTCAGATTATACTAGATTCAGTTGCTATTACTCCAGACAAGTTGGATATTTCAAATTAAATAGCAATTATTTTAGACAAACTAGCTATTTTTAAAATGTTTACTATAGATGAACAATATTCTGATTCATACTGATTTGCTTTTTGGTCTATATTTTAAAAATTTATATTACATAAATAAATGAAATACTTTTATAGATTTTTATTATAAATTTTGTTTATAATTTTCAATGCAGTTTCTACAAATATTAATAAAACTTGGTTAGTCCAGTCAATAAATTCTTGTTCATATTTAACTTTTTTTCTTTATAGTCCCTGACAAAAGTTTTTCTGCACTGGTAATTTCCAAAAGAACTTGCTTAGAAGCATGAAATTTTACGCAGAGATCGTACTAACCTTCCATGGCAGGGTTGATAGTAAAAATACCCACGATGTCTATACACCCAATTTTCAGCCCAAAAAATGCTGTTTCTTTTGCATCAACAATATGAAATCATATTTTTGGCTGTCCATCCGAAGGGTCTTAAGCTCTCACTGCGTGAGACAGCAAAGCAGATTCACTATAACAAAAAAGCAGTGAGATATTGGATAAAAAGATGGCAAGAAGACAAGGACCTAAGTAACAAATAAAGGTCAGGTCACAAAAGGGCCACCACCAAAAAGCAAGACAAACAGATTTTGGGGCTGGCAAAAGAAAACGAAAATATTACCACCCCAGAAATCTGCTAGGAATTGCTAAAGAAGAATGTAGATATTCATGTGCATACTATTCAATGGCATCTTGGTGAAGGCAGGGCCTGTTACTACAGAAAACTCTCTAAACCTTTGATCAGAGAGAAGCATTGAAAAAAACGCCTCTCATGGGCGAAGAAGTATAAGGATTAAGTCTGGGATTCCGTGATATTTACAGATGAAAGTACCTTTTATTTGAATTAATAGCTAAAAAAGGCTTGGCAGTTCTCTGGGAAGAGAAAAATAACCCGTTCCGTCAAGCATCCATTGAAGGTTCATGTATAGGGTTGTTTTTCTTCTTCGGGCATTGACAGGTTGGTCTTGTTGACCTATAACCTCAATGCACAATATATAGTTACTCTATATGAAACAGGCCTTTTGCCTTCCGTGGAGAACCTTTTTGACGAATATTGCAATAATTGGATTTTGCAAGAGGATAATGATCCAAAACACTGTTCAAAAATCGCGAAGGCATGGAAGGAAGAAAATAACATCAGAGTTCTCCCTGACCGTCGATGTCACCTGACCAAAACTTGATCAAGAATGTCTGGGGGGTTATGAAAATGAATTTGCCAAAAAAAAAAATTAGAACCCTTAAGGGTTTAAAAGGAGAAATAACAAAAGAATGGAACTCCTTATCTAAGGAGTATGTGGCTAAATTAGTTGGGAGTATGAAACGTTGCATTGAAGCCCTAATAGAAGCTGAGGGCGATTATACAATATGTTAATCATGTATTATTATCTATTTTTTAATAAAAAAAATTTTTTACCTACTTTAAATTCTTGTTGAATTAGAGGTGCGAAAAAACTTTTGTCGGGGACTGTATTAGTGCCTCCTTGTGTAATATATTTATTATGAAAGCTTATTTTATATTCAGAACCCTTTTGTTTTTTGTCAAATCTGTTGCTTGTACCAAACATACTGGATATATATTCAAATTGATTTTAGATGTATTGACATTGTAGTATCATTCAGAATAAAATTGCAAAATTACCAATTATGTCCAAATCAAAAGTTTATCAAAAACTTATCGAATTGGCCAAATAATCATCCGGTCAATTTTTATCAGATGTTCAGATGTCCCAAAATTAATAAATACGAAAAAAAAGAAAAAAATCAAAAAAAAACACAAAAAAAAATAATTTATACGTAGTGATTGATATAATTTGCTGGGTCCAGTTAAATAAAATCTTTCTTATATTTTCTTATATTAAAAGGTTTTTATTATAAAACTTTCTATTGGGACTCTAAAAAATCTTTCTTATAGTGAGAGTTTCTATATTGAGAGTCACTTGTAATGAGAATGATCAACCAATGGGAACTTGGGGAAATTAGGTTTTTTTTTAGCGTTACATATTCATGTGATACATGCATACATCTACACTGGCATAATTTAGGACTAGTGCAATGAGTGGCACTTACGCGCCACCCATCTTATTTGTGTTTTTGTAATTTGTACGTTATTTATTTTTCATTTTAAGGTATTTTTTTGTATTGTTTATTTTAAAGAATTTAATATCTGGTTTGTTAATAAGTTTTAAAATATTTATTTTAAGTTTATTAGTTTGTTATTTTATTAATTTTTGGTGATTATCATATGTATGTTGATATTGAATGCATGCAAGTTTCTTATATTGGAATAATCTGGTCTGATATACCGGAGTTGAATGGATGCAGATTATATTAGTTGTGAATTATGTGTTATTGAAACTGAAACAGTCGGAAAAGGCTAATAATATTGCGCCAAGAGATCACTGTTAAGCAATTGTTTATGTGCAGCATAGCGCTGGCCGGTGGTTTCCTGCCTGCATAATACAGGCCGGCCATTAATATGAACATGTGACATGAGATTGATATTCAGTAGTTATAATTATGAAGATAGCAGGTTCAGTTAGCTGCGATTTATGTGCGATTAAACTGAAATGGGATATATTCCCGGAAACAGCAATAATATTGCGCTGAGTATAAATATGTGATATTGATATTTGCAATTATATAGAACTTGACTTAGCACCGACTCGCCCACATAATACGGGCTGGCTGTCAGTATAAGCATGCTGATATATGAGAATGACGGATTTCTTTGGGAGGGAGTGTTGGGTCACGAATTGTTGGCATAATAATAATGCCAGCTTGCATTTCCCACAGATTTATCTTTATTCTCATTGTCGCCTTTATTAAGTTAGTAATTACTGTAAGTGGAAAGTCATTTAAATCATACTCCCCTTCTTTGATTATCAGGCCGGACTTGTTCTGGTTGATGGTTCCACAATGCACATTAGCATCTGTTAACTCGAAGATCAGAAATTAAAACTTGATTATTCAGGATTTAATTCAAAATGGCGTAATTATGAAGTAACTTTATTTCAGAATATTATAATCGAAAAATTTGATAATAATGTTGTAATAAGAAATTACTTTAATTCAGTAGATGTCATTATGTCGTAAATAAGAGTTTTTTATTCCGAATCGGAGAGTACTTCAAAATACTGTACATCGAAAATGTCTATTAAGAAGTTACTTTATTTAGAAAAATTGTAATTTTATAATTAAGAATTATTAGGAATTTCGAATGCACATTCATTCAGTTACTTCAAAATATTGTAATAGTAATTAGGAAAATATGTATGTTTGTGCTTAATTTAAAATTATCAGGAATCGGATCAGAATGCGAAGCCAGTAAAAATCGAAATTGTAGGTTTTCGCTTAGTGACACTCACACTGGTTATTAATTCACAGATTGAATTACGACATTAATCATGCAAACGATCATATATCATAATAATTACATATTATATGATCACCAAAGAGTGCCCAAAAACCACAAATTCGAATGATGCAACGTTGTAATTTTGAAAGTAACTTTAATAAGTAACTTTAATTCAAAGCTTTCCCACATTCTAATCACGGTTTTTGTATATGGCCAATCAAAACCATTAAAATACACAAACCCAAAATTCCCACAGTTTTTTTTAGATTGGATTTAGATTTTTAGATACTAACGCTAATACGTACGTGTGCCCAACCCAAAATGGTAAAGTGCGCAAACTCAAAATTCCCACACAGATCACGGTTTTTTGGATATGGCCAATCAAAAACGTTAAAGCGCACAAACCCAAAATTAAAGTATATAGATATAGATAGATAGATAGATAGATAGATTGCTAACCAATTAATTATATTGTATAACAAATGTATAATAAATATACATTGCAGTAGTGCAATAATATATTTTTTTTCTTAACGTTTTTCTTATTTTTCATAAATCAAAATGGAAAATAAAGACTTAACAGAAGAACGATTATTAAAGGATATTACTCAAATAATTGATGATTTTAATCAACTAAATTTCATTAACTGTCAAAAATCGGCAGATATGAACGATCCGGATGGAACATACAGACTTGGTTATTGTTACGAATATGGAATTGGAGTTGAAAAAGACGAAAGCAAGGCATTCATTTTTTATCAAAAATCTGCAGACATGAATAATTCTAACGGAATGCATAAAGTTGGATATTGTTATTATTTGGGAATTGGAGTAGAAGTAGATAAGCATAAGGCGTTTACATATTATCTAAAATCTGCTGAAGCGGGTAATACGATGGGAATTTTCAAAACTTTTATTTGTTACAATTATGGAATTGGCGTGGAAGAAAATGAAGAAAAAACAGTGGAATGGTTAAGAAAGTAAGTCAATTTTAAATTTTTTTTTAAAAAAATTTTGGAAATACACAGTTTTAATTATATTCTTTTAATTATTAGGGAGTAAGCATAAAGAATATCTATTGCTCTACATATAAACTATTTAAGTTTAAAATATTTATTATTTGTGTTAATTTAGCCCGTGAGTATAAACATGAATCAAGAACATAAATACTTATTTACTATTAGTAACATCAATCATTTCCATCACTTTAATTTAGTTTGTGAGTATAAAGATTATTGGAAGTAGAATCAGCAAAACAAGTTAAAACAAAGCTCATAAACCCAAAATATCAAGAATCCTGAATAGTGCAAAATGCTGAAAAAATATAAAATCCAAACTGTTAAAAATCTCGACAATACAAAATCTCAACAATAAAAATCATAAATCTTAATATTAGACTATATCAATATGTAAGTAGTTGGGCTAAATTCTTGTCAAGAATTTGAATTGTCAGGACTTTGTACTATTTAGGATTCTAGTGTTTCCGGATTTGTTTGTCAGGATTATGTGCTATCGAGATTGAGATTTGGATTTTGAACTAATTCCATATTTATTTACCATTATGTGACCCTTCAAATCATTTCATTTGCATTTAGTTTGTGAGTATAAGGATTATTTATTAATTATAGAACTAAAATAAGCAAGACAAGTTCACAAACCAAGAATATTTATCAATATCATCGCACTAACCATTTCTTCAGCTCGTAAGTATGAAGATTATTTATTTATTATTTAACTTAAAATCAGTCAAGCAAAGTTCAAAATCAAGAAATAAATACTTATCTACAAATTATTTTATTCAGTGCGTAAGTATGAAGGTTATTAATTATTAGAATTAAAATAAGCAAAACAAGTTCATAAATCAAGAACTTAATGCTTATTTACTATTATATAATATCTTTTACTCACATTAATTATTTTATTTAGTGTGTGAGTATAAGGGTTAAATTATTAGAATTAAAATAAGCAAAACAAGTTCACATATCAAGAACATAATACTTATTTACTATTTTCAAATCATTTTATTCACATTAATTATTTTATTTAGTGTGTGAGTATAAAGGTTATTAAAATAAGCAAACAAGTTCACAAATCAAGAACATAATACTTATTTACTAATTATATAACATCTTTCAAATCGTTTTATTCACATTAATTATTTTATTTAGAGCGTGAGTATAAAGGTTAAATTATTAAAATTAAATTAAGCAAAACAAGTTCACAAATCAGGAACATAATACTTATTTACTGTTATATAATATCTTTAAAATCATTTTATTCACATTAATTATTTTATTTAGTGTGTGAGTATAAAGGTTAAATTATTAGAATTAAATTAAGCAAAACAAGTTCACAAATCAAGAACATAATACCTATTTACTATTATAATTGTCTTTTATTCACATTAATTATTTTATTTAGTGCGTGAGTATAAAGGTTAAATTATTAGAATTAAAATAGGCAAAACAAGTTCACATATCAAGAACATAATACTTATTTACTATTATCAAATCATTTTATTCACATTAATTATTTTATTTAATTTAGTGAGTGAGTATAAAAGTTAAATTATAAGTAAACTAAGTTTACAAATCAAGAACATAATACTTATTTACTACTATACAATATCTTTTTATTCACATTAATTATTTTATTTAGTGAGTGAGTATAAAGATTAAATTATTACTGCGCTTTTCAAATTACTGTGTCCATCAAATGATCGTCCATCACACGGAAATCTGAAAATTTTGGCAAATTTTGGCACTTTCTCATAAATAAATCTAATTAAAATGTCAGAAACAGAAAATTTTCAAGATTCCCCATTATATTTCGATTCTCCAGCATCACTTCTAGTAGTACACTAGATTTGGTAGTTATTGTGACAAAGTAATATCAAAATTTCCAGAGATACTTTTTTCTTTTTTTTGTTAGTGGGAATTTTGATATTATTTCGACAAACCAGCTACCAGCTCTAATGTACTACTAGAGGCAGCACTGTAGACTCTAAATATAATGGGGAATCTTTGGAAATTTGATTTCTAGACATGTTAATTGGATTTATTTATGAAAAAGTGCCAAAATTTGCCAAAAATTTCAGATTTCCGTGTGATTTGATGGACACAGTAATTTGAAAAGCGCAGTAAAATTAAAATAAGCAAAACAAGTTCACAAATCAAGAACATAATACTTATTTACTATTATACAATATCTTTTTATTCACATTAATTATTTTATTTAGTGCGTGAGTATAAAGGTTAAATTATTAGAATTAACAAATCAAGAACATAATACTTATTTACTATTATATAATATCTTTCAAATCATTTTATTTACATTAATTATTTTATTTAGCGTGTGAGTATAAAGGTTAAATTATTAGAATTAAAATAAGCAAAACAGTTCACAAATCAAGAACATAATAATTATTTACTATTATATAATACCTTTTTATTCACATTAATTAATTTATTTAGTTAGTAAGTATAAAGGTTGAATTATTAGAATTAAAATAAGCAAAACAAGTTCACAACTTAAAAATGCGAATACCTATTTATCATTACTTAAACTCTTTTAAATCATTTCATTTGCATTAAATTATTTTAATAAAAACAGCAAAACAAACTCACTAATCAAAAACACTAATACCTATTTATCATCACTTGAAACCTTTAAAATATTTCATTCGCATCAATCTAGTCTGTAAGTGTAAAGATTATTTATTTATTTATTTACAATTATGTAATACCCTTTAATCCTTTCATTCAGCTCGTATGTATAAAAATCAGTTATTTATTATTGGAATTAAAACAGCAAAACAAGTTTACAAATAAAAAATATAAATACTTATCTATCATTACTTAAATCTTTCATTCAAATTAATTTAGTAAGTGAGTATAAAGATTATTCATTAATTATTGAAATTAAAAATAGCAAAACAACTTCACAAATCAAGAGCATTAATATCTATTAAACCATTTTATTCGCATTAATTATTTCATTCAGCAAGTAAGTATAAAGATCAGCTATTAATTATTGGAGTTAAAATAGCAAAATAAGTTTACAAATCAAGAAACAAATGTTTATTGCTATTATTTAAATTATTTCACTTGCATTAATCGGTTTATTCAGTGAGTGAGTATAAAAATCATTATTTATTATTGGAATTAAACCAGCAAAATAACAAGAACATAAATACTTATTACAATTATGTAATATCCTTTAATCTTTCATTCAGCTCGTAAGTATAAAGAACATTTATTAATCATTGGAATTAAAATTAGATAAATAAGTTCACAAATCAAGAACATAATGCTTATTTACCATTATGTAATACCCTTCAAATCGGTTTATTTGCATTAATTTAGTGAGTGAGTATATAGATCGTTTATTAATTATTGGAATTAAAATCAACAAAGCAAGTTTATAAATAAAAAACAAAAATACTTATTACAATTGCATAATACTCGTCAAATCATTTCATTCACATTAATTTAGTGGGTGAGTATAAAATCATTTATTAATTATTGGAATTAAAATTAGATAATAAGTTCACAAATCAAAGAACATAAATGCATCGTGTAATATTCTTCAAATCATTTCATTCAGCATGTGAGTATAAAGATCATTTATTAATCATTAGAATTAAAATCAGTAAAGCAAGTTTACAAATCAAGAACATAAATGCTTATTTACTATTACATAATCTCTTCGAATCATTTCATTCAGGTTGTAAGTACAAAGACCATTTATTCATTGGAATTAAAAACAGGCAAAACAAATTCACAAATCAAAAACACAAGTATCTATTTATCATTACTTAAAACCTTCTAATTCATTTCGTTCGTATTAATTTAGTGAGTGAGTATAAAGATCATTTATTAATCATTGGAGTTAAAATCAGCAAAACAAGTTCATAAATCATGAATATAAATGCTTATTTGCCATTACATGCTCTCTTCAAATCATTTCATCACATTAATTTAGTCGGTAAGTATAAAAATTATTTACATTCAATATAAAGTTTAAAAATCGCATGGCAGATATGAAATAAAATAAGATATTATAATATGTTATAATTATCATTGTATAGAAAATCTAAATATGGAAAGTGTGAATATTGTAATGAAGACAGAACAAGTAAAGCATGGTGTTTGTCATGTGACCCCGACATGGCAACACAGTGGACGAGTAGAAATAAGAATATTGATGATTTTGTGAAAGCATTTCAACTTAGAACTTTTGCATATGAGGATGTGATTGAGTGGATTCCATTTGATAGATTATTTGATGTTAAAGAAATTGGTAAAGGAGGGTTTGGATCTATATATAGAGCAATCTGGTCGGACGGCATACGAAAAATTAAAAAAATTGATGGTAATGATGACAAAGACGACAGTAATGACGATGAAAACCACATTTATAAAAGATCTGGTTCAAAGACAAATCAAAATTTATTTGATTTTTTAAGCGAGGTAGTTAAAATTGTATTTATAACTTATGTAATATCTGTAATATCCTATTGAACCAATACCTTATATAATCCCTAAGTTTAACAACCATATGACGTGTATAATCTATGGTAGTGAACTTAAGATATATGGTTTAACTCATAACTCAAAAACTAATGAATACCTAATGGTATTTCAGTATGCTAATGATGGAAATATCCGTAAATTTTTACGATCAAATTTTAACAAACTTACATGGGAACTTAAATTAAAACAACTCAGAGATATATCCAAAGACCTAAACCAAATTCATATTGGGGGATATATTCATGCTGACTTTCATAGTGGTAACATTCTTCACGATAAAGGTACTTCTTATGTCTCGGATTTAGGATTATCTATGAAAATAGTGTAGAAGGTGATATTTATGGAGTTATGCCTTATGTTGCTCCGGAAGTTTTATCAGGCGAAAAACAGGTTACAAAAGCAGCGGATATCTATGGTTTTGGTGTTATTATGGCTGAAATAACAACTGGTCAAATACCTTTTGATGATCATAAATTCGATACAAAACTTGCAGTCAAAATTTGCAAAGGATTACGACCAAAGTTTGCTCCTGGAACTCCCGATTGTTATGTTGAATTAGCAAATAAATGCATGAACTCAGATCCACAAGAACGACCTAGTGCTTATAATATTTATCATGAAATTAATGGTTGGCTTCAAGATTTAGCTTCAGATGATGAAAATGAAATTAAAAAAACAGTTCTTAAATGCTGATGAAGTCGTTAAAACATTATCGATAATTCCTCAAAATCATCCAGATCACATGTACAAGTGCGAAACAAATATCAAGAGCAATTAAAGTTATTATTTAAAAAATTTAAAAATAAAATAAGCTATAAATTATTAAATCTATTTTATATTTTCAAAATTAGAATTGTCTTTAGCAACTGAACCTGTTGATATTTTTACTGACGAGTATCATGGTCCTTAAGTATACATTTATTGTTAATTATTGTGAGATGATTAAATTGGCTAAATCTAAAGATTAGATTATTTATTATAAATTAAATTTTTTTTTAGTTAAATTAGAATTTAGGGTTAAAATTATTACTAAAAAAGTATAAATAGATTTTTATAAGTTCAAATAGAGATTTTAAATTTTACTTCAGTTAGTTTTAGTTTTGCCCCATAATTCTTTATTTTTATTTTTGCGTATTTAAGATATTGCTTTAAATATTATATATAAAATTTTAACTAGGTATAAGTTTATCGTAAAGCAATAAAATAAACAATCTATACAAATTAAATTATCTCTAAACATAATAGTAATCATATAAAAGAATTTATTTTAAAATCTTATATATAACTTTTCTGACTTGGTTTATTAATATGGGCTTGCAAATTTACGTACATCACAAGTAATACGTTGCTTAACTATAGTATTACAGTATTTATTTTGGAAGTAAAATCTGCTAAAGCTTAACTCATGGTCCATTCTATACTAGGTTAACAGAGGCTGTTAATGTCCGGAGCAAATTATACAGAATTGTTAACGAATATATCACGTGAAGAAAATCCGGACATTTTGATCAAAGTAAGTCTAGTATTAGAGTTTTACCCAATCATAATTTAATGAATATATCACATGTGGATCATCCGGACATTTTGATCAAAAAGCTTAGAATGTAAGTCCTTCGCTACGCTCCGGACAATAACAAACCTAGTTTACAACTAGCGTTGCAAACTTAATTAAATTAATTTTGTATTATAAAATCAAAAATACCAAAATTAATTATATTTTTGTATTTTTAATAATTATTGTGGTTTTCAAAGCCCGATAATGTTTATTTAAATTATGTACGTATGTACGT
Organism: Dentiscutata erythropus; assembly: GCA_910591965.1. Classification (NCBI taxonomy): domain Eukaryota; kingdom Fungi; phylum Glomeromycota; class Glomeromycetes; order Diversisporales; family Gigasporaceae; genus Dentiscutata; species Dentiscutata erythropus. The sequence continues at coordinate 1,823 of CAJVPY010003219.1, read as the reverse complement.
TGTGAGAGGCATATCTCACCTATATTATTATCATTAGATGATATTACGCCCTACTTTATTTTTTTATATTATTTTACACTATGATATTATATATATATATATATTTTTTCTTACTATTTTGGTTTACCCGGGTCTCTTCCCTATATGGAAGAACCCATGTTGTCCTAAACTTGATCCAAGGATCAAGTGTCCTTTTTAATTAGGCCATTACGGTATTTTGGTACTATTAGCTCATTTCGTACCATATTATTAGTACATTACGTTCTTGAATGTAAAAGTTGGTACTTCCCAGTACCACACCTTGACTTTGGTACCGAATTATGTCATTTTAGCATAGAAAAACTGCATCAGACCACCCAAGACGCAGTAATTTTAAAAAGTATTTAAAGCGAATTTTCGCAATTAAAATAAACTCAGTCTGCTTTGTGTGAAAGAAAAAGAACTCAGTTTGAGTTGAGTTATTGAAACCTTCGAAGTAATTGAAGTCGAAGTGTTGACTTAGTGAAAATTGTTACCTTTCGTCCGCCAATTTCGAATCTCACAATTCTAAGATAAATCCAGTATTACATATACAGTCTAAGCCCTGATACTTGTAAAAACTTGAATTATAAAAAACAAATAGTGCATAGAAAGAATTAGCAAAAGAATAATACTCATTACCCGCCTTATATAAAGAAAATACCCGAATTAGGTCTAAGACCCATTGTTACTGAAAATCATTCAACAATTAAAGGCTAGCCCGTGACCTCATTATTGTTACATATTAATTGATCTGATCATCAAATTCCCGTGACGTACTAAGCCCGTGATATATCGATTAATTGGAAATCCGATCTCCGTCGATAACTCTACCCGTGACGTAGAAATTGATAATCACCATCGATCTAAGCCGAATATTAAAATACCGATTGACGCAATACCTGTGATTACCTAACACGTGATCGAAGCTAGTAATACTTCCGGAATAGAAGAGTTGAAGAGTTAGAGAATTAGTATAGTGTTGAATAACTGAAAGACAATAGGATAAATTATAGTAAAGATAAAAAGACTTATATACTTCCCGAAGATATCAACATAAGGTCAAAGCTTCAAGAACTCGGACCAAGTTTCTCCATGCCTCTTTTCGAAGCCTGCCACCTTGGGCTTTGGATCTTATCGATACTTGGGAGTAGTGTAGTTTGTTAGATTAGTTAGTTTAGTAGCTAGTTGGATTATTATTATAGTTTGAAACAGCATAGCGAACATGAAATCTGATTGGATCGACGATCAAATGTTACACAATATTAGCCACGTATTAGCGTAACGTTTTGTAGTACAAAAATGAATTCGCAGCCACGAGGACGAATTCGCAGAGGTTAAGACAAAAAAATTTATAAAGCACACATATTGCTTTATAAGCTGTCAAAGTAATTTGGTATTCCGCAAAGTAATTCGGAAGTTAGCTTAGAGAGGCTTTTTTTTATTCATTACAATAAGCAATTCATTAGAATAAAACTAGACACAAATGAACACCCAACAACCCTACGATGAAAGATCTGCTTTTTCAAGTAAAGAAAAAAGAAAAAGAAAGGCTCAGTACTGTGATTTAGAGGGCCAAGACGATGTCGCTTGCAATTATGAACAGTTCGGCATATTTCTTGTTTCTGATCAAGTTGTAATTCCAAGTTCTAGTCAACATCTGGACTTGGTTGGCAAAGCACTATGCCAAAAACACTATAATAAGTTGATAGCAAATGCAAAAAAACCAAAAACTAACACATGTTCTCACCCCAAGCATGAATTATATAGATCTACGGCTAAAAGTAAAGGAAAGAAGTTCAAGA
>CAJVPY010003218.1:0-14494 GCA_910591965.1 Dentiscutata erythropus | reverse complement strand
CATTATTTGCATTGATTTTTAATGATTTAGTTAAGTCTGCGAGGGACTCTTGGTATTGATTTAGCATGTAATATGTTTGTCCTCGAAGGCTTAGCACAATTGCATTATCTGGCTCAAGTTCTATCGATCTATTTAAATCCGCAAGTGATTCGTGGAAGCGTTTTATTATGTAATTTATTTGTCCCCGAAATCTTAACGCAAATGAATTATTTTTCTCTATCTTTAACGAATCTGTTAAATCGTTAAGTGATTCGGTATAATTTTTTAAACTATAGTAAACTAATCCGCGGCATCTCAGTGACTTTGCATGATTTGGATCAATATTTAATGCTTTATTTAAATCCTTTAGAGAATTTTTATGGTCATTGACCATATAATAAGCTTGTCCTCGAGTTGATAAAGCATCAACATTATTCGGTTCAATGGTTAATAACTTTGTTAAATTCTCTATTGATTCCTTGTATTTGTTTAAATCATAATAAGATTGGCCTCTAACCAGGAGACCAATTGTATTTCTTGAATCTATCTTTAATAAATTGGCAGAATCTTCAAGAGATTTCTCAAATTCTCCTGATTTAAAATGAACTTGTCCTAGATAACTCAATGCAATTGTATCATTCGGATCAATTTCTAGTGATTTATTTAAATCTGCCAGTGATTCTTCGAAACGACTTAACATGTTATATGTGTGACTCCGAGATCTTAGCGTGATCGCATTGTTAGAATTAAGCTTTAACGACTTATTTAAATCTGAAAGAGATTCTTCATAGCGTCCTAACTTACAAAGCGTTTCTCCTCGAGACCTTAGTGTATTAGGGTCATTTGAATCCTTTTCTAATGATTTATTTAGATCTATAAGTGATTCTTCATAACGCTCTAGCATGTATAAAGTTTGTCCACGAGATTTTAGAGCGACGGCATTATATGGCACTATTTTTAATGATTCGGTTAAGTCTACAAGGGATTCTTCATAGCGGGCCAATATATAATATATTTGTCCTCGAGATATTAACGAAGCCAAATCATTATCTATCATATCTAAGAATTTATTTAAATCCTCAAGCGACTTTTCGTACTTTTTTTGCTTAAAGTAAGTTAAGCCTCTGAATTTCAACGCATCTGCATCATCTGGATTGATTTTTAATGATTTGCTTAACAAATCTAGAGATCTTTCATAGTTATTCGCCTCATAAAAAACTAATCCTTGAGCTTTATATTCTCTTGCCTCGTCTAACTTTTGAGAGGAATTTGATCGATTCAATATCCTTCTAAAACTACTTGAACTGGGTTCTCTAAATATTTGTGTAGATGGTCCAACAGATAACAAATTAGGTGAACCATTCCTGGTTAAAATAGGTATGAGTCGCCGATTGCGATTTGTAATAAACACTTCATCAACTGTTTCTTTTGGCATTTTATCAAGAGTATCCAAAATTTCTTTTGACAATGGACGTTTCTGTGAATCAATATCCCAGCATTTTTTATAAAGTTCGGAAAAATTAGATGGTGTTCCAGGAATTGTATCTTCTCGGTAGCCTTGCAATATTTGAACACATACAGCAACTCCATTAATAGCGCTCTCAAATGAGGCTGTTCCACTTGTAAGTTCCCAAAATATTATACCTAAACTATAAATATCTGATTTTTTTTGCAGGATTGATATGGCATTGTGGATCAATATATGCTGGCGCACCATGCGATGTTGCGAACGACGAGATAACGCTATCATTTAGTTTTCTTGCTAACCCAAAATCCGCAATCAAGAATTCTCCATCATTTATTAAAATATTTTTAGGATGCTAATAAATTATTGTAATCAATTTAAAAAATTTAAATAATTTATAAATAATTTCAAGTCAATTTTAAAAATTTAAATGCTTACTAAATCGCAATGAATTATATTATTCTCATGCAAGCCTTTTAACCCAAGAGTAATTTTCTTTGCAATTCTAATAATTTCGTTTAATGAAATTTTAAAAGCGCCCTCTTGCCATTTGCTTTGTAAGTATTGTCGCAAGTTTCCTCCATTTGCAAATTGCAGTACCAGCATAAGATTTTCCGAATTAGGATCTGAGATTATTAAATTATATGGCTTAAATGTTATTTAAGAAATTTCATTTATTTATATATATTATTTTTTACAATACCGATCGTAATCCCATGGAATTGATTAATATTTGGATGAAAGTTAATAGCACGCAGCTGTTTAAGCTTTAATAACATTATAATTTATTCGATGGAATCAAACGCTGAAAGACAACTAATAATATATTACCTCATTAACAAAATCTCTATTCGCTTCTTTAGTATTAAGGTTTTTCAATGCAAACTTTGCCCCATAATAGTCAACCGAACTAATTAATCCAAACCCGCCTTTACAAGTTTTAACACTTGAAAATTAACTTTTTTACTCGTATGATAAAAAGTGCAATAAATAAAAGAATTTTTTTTACCTTTTCCAATATATTCGACATTTTCAAACTCAGAATATTTATAAAAGGCTATGTTACCCTTTTGTAATTCTTCTTCTAACCATTTAGAATATTTTTTTGAGCAAGACATGTTCATTATAGTCATTGTGAAAAAGAATATCTCAGATTTTTGTTATTATCACATATTATATATGTAACTCGGTACAAAAAGTTGGATACTCCGATCTGTTGCTACACACACACTAGTACAAATTCAGCCAATTTTGCATAACGATAACGATAACAGTTACTCAATTAGACCTAGTGATCATGTGAAATCATGAATGACGTTGTTTGTTAACAGATGTGGCCTAAACTATAATACCTAATCCTATCACTAACCCAGCGATGTGATGATCACGAAGATATCTCTGGGTTCCCCTCTTTTTTATATGTACTAAACATTCAAGTGAAGCTTTCTTTATGAATATCTAACCAAGTTCTATGGATTTTTTTTTATTTTAATTTTGCGATCCTATATGATTAAAATAAAAAATTTTCATCGAATATGGTTTGAATTCATCATGAAAACTTTGCTTAAAAGTTTTTATGCCTATAATAAGGAAACTGTGGCAAATTTTTTTAAACAATAAATAATATTTCTCAGTGACTGCATAGCAAAATTCGATAAATTTATTTTTTATTTCGATTCTACGAACACGTAGAATTAATATAAAAAATTTCATCATATTTGGTTAGATAATCATTGAGAAAAGTTGAAAAAAAGAAATTTTACTACAGCTTTTTGATTTTTCAAAGATTTTACCTTTTATTCAAACTTTAAGCGAATATTTCTCAACGACTATCTAGCTAAATTCGATAAAAAAAAAATTATTTTAATTCAATTAATTTATAGAATTAAAATAAAAAAATTTTACTAAATTAGTTTAATGTTAGGGTTTTCATGGCCGACCATTGAGAAGGTTTGACTACCGGAATATGGACTAAAACTAGCTATCTAACTATCCTACAACTCTACACAATTAAACTAATCACTCAAACAACCACAAAATAGAACCGAAACCCTAAAGTGGAAGGCTTCGAATAGAGGCGTGGAAAGACTTGGTCCGAGTTTTAGAGCTTTTTGGGTCTTATGGCGATGTTTCAGATAATTCTTCTGCTGATTTAAGTTTATATTTTGCCTTTATTGTGCCGGGAAATATCAGCACTAACACTTTTAATTCTTCTATTTTGAATTATCGCTTCTTTTGGGGTCACGTCACTTCGATAACTGCGCCGATCGGTAGTTTACAGCTGATTTGAAAACTAGTGGGATTTTGTGCAAATTTTTGTAATTATTTTTCGGTAACAAAAGTGTTGTTTTAGATAATATAAATTTTGTCCAGTACAAAATTTACCGAAATAATGTACCGGCCAAAATTTTTACTCTTGAACCGAAATTTACCGATGATCATCACAAAATTCATCACATAATCAGAATTTGAGATCAGGTGTAACGTGAAATCATAAGAGTTTAATATTAGGGTTGCATTAGGGTAGAATTAGGACAAGGTTATAGTAGCATATGTGCTAATTTTGTTTGAACCCCAAAATTTTGTATGTTCAGTAATATTAGTTAGATCATTTGATTTAAGTACGATCACTAAAATTATCACCAAATAAAATAATATATATTCATTTAATTTGAATCAAATAAAAATACAGTATATTTTTTTTTTACCTTTTCACACAAGCATATTTATAAATATGCCACAAAGCAAGTGCAAATCCATATATAATTATGACATAATTATTCTCAAAGTAAAATAATTAAATGTAAAGCAAGATCATATATATTTACATACAATATTCTTGAAGAAGGAATCTATCCATTATCATATATTTTAAAATGAACAGCAAAGTCTAAAAAATATAAATGCCTGACAACTATAAAATTAAAACTACATGGAGTAGAGTTAATAAAGAAATTACGGTAATCACTTTGATTAATTATATTAATTAAAAGTCAATTTACAAAATTCAATGCCCTAACAATATAACTTATTAAGAAAAGGAAATTGAGTTATATAAATTAACATCTAAAGCAGCATCATTATTTATAGTGGTATATAATTTATATTTAATTTATATTTAGTTCTATTAATAATTTGAATTTAAAATTTAAATTTTATTAGGAATACTATAAAGAAAAAAAAACTGAATATTCTTGTTCTGAAATATTTAGTTTGTATTTAGAGTTTGTAGAGAAGGAGCAAATCAAAAAGTAGCATCCTAGAGTATTATAGTCAATTGATAATTTAAGCTTGTCAGCTCAAAGAGATTAGGTTAATAAAATTGCTAAATTAGAATATCAAACTTTTTAAAAAAAATGCAAAAGTTTTTATCATATGATATGATAATTTTACTTTACAGTCTTTAACATATGAAGTATCAAATCAAACTTAGATTATTGATTTTAATTCCAAAAATAAAGAAAAAAAAACAGCAGGCTAAACAAATAGTTTATACACTTGATCAAGAAAATATATCAAAAGAGTCTTATTGATCTTTAGCAGCAATTTCATTAAATTACCTAGAGAATATATAGTTTGATAATAAAGTGAAACTAGAAATTCTAATATATATTCTTGATATTAATAATTCAAGTTTAAAGACAGATAATATAAATAATGTTGATGAAATATATATTGATGACTAAAAAATTGTTAAGAATCTTATAGATTTAGTTGGTAAATATGAATATAAAAATATTAAACAAATATTATTATTCCTGGATTTCTAAAAATATTTTAACTAATCAAAATTCAACAACTTATATTCGAATTTCTGGAGATAGCAAAAATGTTGGAAATAAAATTAAATATATAAAAATAACTTTCACCATTTTTAATAATAATAATAATATATACAAATCTGATAATCATTATATATTAGCATTATACCCAGGAACAGAAAATTATAAAACACTTAAAATTAGTTTGACACTATTAATTTATGATCTTACAAATTTAAAAAATAATAGAATCAAAGATAATTCTAAAAATATTGAAATATAGATTTATATTTTAGTTTAAATAAGAAGTTTTTAGCAATTTCTTTAGGCTTTAATACTGCAAGCTCAATTTTCTTTTGCCCTTGGTGTAATTGTTTAAAAAAAGATTTGGGTAATAAATAAAAATATTAAATAATTAATAAATCAATGAAACAAATTGTTAATAAACTTAATACTTATCCTAAACATACTAAATTATCCTTATTTCTAATAATTCCAATAACTTACTGGGTTGTTGATGAGTTGTATATTCTATTACAAATTTATAATCAACTTTGGGGCCTGTATTACAAAAATATAAAAAATAAAAATTTTAATAATGATATAGGAACTAATATATGTAATAAAATGTATAATATTGGAGTAAATTTTAATTTCTGGCAAGATTTTGTATCAAAAACTTGGAATTATACAGCATTAATAGGAGATAATTGTCATAGTCAATGTTGGTGCCCTGAAAATTCATAGTGCAAGAGATTATAATCAGGTTATGATCACAATTTGCATAAATAGTGTAATTTGGATATGTATGGGAATTAAAACATTGATTGCATGAGCAATGAGATAATATGTAATAATCAGTGATGCAAATAGCGATTAGTAATAATATATAAAGTATCGATCCCAAAAGAGAATGTATCTAGCTTTGAAAGCTTTTTTAGTGAACATCAATCTTAGTAAATAAACTGTGTTAGCTGTGTGTATACAATCAGTAGAAAGACCTGTACAATACATAGTCTTCAAAGATATTAGCCAAGCATAGAGACTGATAGTAAAGACTCACTAGTACATGGTAGTATTAGGAAAACCTGTAATAAAAGAACCTGGGCAAACAAAAGTTTACTTGCAAAGAATTCAGATAGCAAAAAACATACTTTTGTCGAACTATGTGATTTGATTGTTAATCAAAAGTAAAAGTCTTTGTGAAAACTGAGTAAAACATATTATTGAAGGATTAAAAGAATAAAGATCTTTGCGAAAAGTGTAAAGTTGGGAAATGAATAAAAAGATATTTAACTTAAGTAAAAAGGATACAATAAAAAGTGCTAATTTTCAAGTACAATTTTATTATAGTGACAGTAAAGAGAGTGTAGACAATTTTTTATTCAATTTTAAGACATATACTATATCTGAAAGATGAAGTGAAGTTGGTATGAGAATGATAGTTAGCTGCCATGTTGCTGAACATTTAAGGCCATGGTTAAGAGAATTAATATGGACAACCAAAAGTTAGGCTAAATTGAAATTGAAAATTATTAAGGGTGTGAAAATGTCATATGATGGAAAGATAAAGTTTAAAAAGTTGGTGTATATAAAACAAGAGAAAAGAAAATTAGTAAATTGTTATACCAACTAATTTGAAGACCAAAATGTCAATAGCAAAAGAACAAGTTTATCAAAAAGCTGAAGTGAATGAAATATATATGAAAGGCTGGATGAGAAATATAGAGAAAGGTTTATTATAATTGCCCTGAAATCTATGAGAATATAAAAAAGTGCACTTTGAAAATTGAGAAATATGTAAAGAAAAGTGAATATTATGCGAAAAAGGTCTTTAATAGTTTTGACAAACCAATTGAGGAGAAAGAAAAATATTCAGATAATAAAACTTGTGGAATAAAAGTAGACTTAGAAAGGTAGATCTAGAAAATTATAAAACCCATAAAAGAGATTATAGAAGGCATTAGTTTTTTATTAAAAAGGGCTGTGCAAAGCCAAAATAAAGCCCAGAAATATAATATTTACTAGTATAAGCCAGTGTTGGCACATGATCAGGTCATAACAGGTTATATCACTAAGTTCAATTAGTAGAATCATATGACTTGATTATATGACTTTACTAATTGAACTTAATAATATGGCCTGTTATAACCTGGTCATATGCCAATACTGGTATAAGCCATGTTATCCAAGGCTATATTATGAATATAAAAAAACCAGGACACTTGGTATATGATTGTCCAGTTTGGAATAGAGGTTTAGTAGAAAGCTCAGAAGTAAGCAATGTGAGATGTATGAAGTTAGATAATAGTGCCAAGAGATGTGAGAGTGTAAAAGGAAATAAATTAAAGAGAAAGAGGTTAATATATAGTAGTACAGATTGTCAAAATAAAGAGAAAGAAAAATAAAAAACAAATCTAAAGTCTCTGGGAGATCTAGCTCAAATAGTAGAGTAATAATAATTAATGCAAATGGAATTCATGATGAAAAGGATAAACATAAGACATTTACTTATTGTCAAAAATCTGAAGATATAAGTAATATTAATAAAATCTATAATGTTGACTACTGCAATGTTAATAGAATTGGAGTTGATAAAGAAAATAAATCCAAATGTTCTAAGAATTCAAGCTTAGATGGTAGAGCAACAAAGATTAATTTGATAGAATTTGTAATGAAAAAGATGAATATAAAATATCTATTAATCACTAAAAATCTAATAATATAAATAAAAAAGCAAATAATATTGAAAAATATTATCAAGTTAAGCCACTAGTCATGATAGAAACTCCATTGAATGAAATTATGAGAATGGATTTGATGATGAAAGGTTTGGTAAAAACGATACAAGAATGGGTAATGCTAATAGAATATTATAATATTGGGCATAGTAGTGTAGTAAATAGAAAAAAAAAGAATAATATTAGTGTTTGTGTATGTATTTAATAGGATTTGGTGTAAATATTTGTTGTACTAACAAATTGATTTGGTTTGGAACTTTGTGGATGAAAGTTTCAGAGAATCTAGCTCTGTTGTGGTCGATATTGGTGCTCAGAATTCATAGCAAAAGGAACATAATCAGGTCATAATCCTGATTTGCATGAATGGCGTAATTTGGGTATGTATGGGAATTAATTAAAAGTTTAAAATATTGATTGCATGAGCAATGAGATAATATATAATAATCAGTGATACAAATGGCAATTAGTAATAATACATAAGATATCGATCCCAAAAGAGAATGTATCTAGCTTTGAAAGCTTCTTTAGCTTAGTAAATATTAATCTTAGTAAATAAACTGTGTCAGCTATGTGTATATAATTGGTGAAAAGACCTGCATGATACACAGTCTTCAAAGATATTAGCCAAGCAAGTAAAGACCAATAGTAAAGACCCATCAGTACACAGTAGTACCAGAAAAACCTGTAACAATAATAAATTACTTGTTTTAAAAAAAATTTAATCTAGCTATTATATTACCTTATCTATGTATAGTACAAATATGCAAACTATGAATAAACTTTTATCAGCTTTATATAGCTCTTAGGAATCTTACAATAAATTTAAATATATTTGCTAATACTACAAAAGCATGATTTAATTTATTTTTAACACTATCAGATAATCAAAATCAATATAAACTTGTAGATATAACTCCTTATATACATGTTTTCTTATTTTATGCTTTAGAATTTTATACAAATTTATCAAAACTTTAGAATAAAAGCATTCTCTTATAATAGAGTAGAAAAAAATTATAAACATGTTTGTTATTTTTTTTCTGAAACTATGAAAGATAGTGATAAACCATATTTAGCAATTTTAGAAATTTTATTATATGAAAATAGATTATTATATTTTCATAAATATAAAATTTCTACTTTAACACATCGACTAAAAAGATTTTATTATAAAATAAATAAATAAAAAAATTAAATATAATAGAACTTTAAACAAATATTATAATTGTAATTATCAAAAACACAAAAAACAACTCTTTCCAATAATCATTTTTTCCAAATTTTTTCTTAATAAATACATTATAACTAGTTGAAAAAGTAATAAGTAAGATAAGCCAGGCAACCATAGCACCTATTATTTAGAGATAGTTCTTATACACTACCTGCTAACAGGTTTAGAGTTTATTACTTGCTGTGTTAATGGCAAGTACTTGTCGTTTAGAAGTAGTTTTCATATGCTACTTGCTGACAGGTTTAGAGTTTATCACTTACTTGTAAATATTTTTTTAAGTACCTGCACTTCGCTTGATTAACAAGTTACTGGTATATTTTGCAAAAAAAGTATATACACTCCTTTGGATTGGAACTAGTGATTTTTCACCTCTTGCTAACCTCACCAAAAATTTTGACAAAAAGTAGGCATTCTAGCTTACCTCCTTCAAAAGATTAGTATTGTTTACACTTTTTATTTTCGACAGATGAAGTAGGACATAAACACAGGATTGTTTCAACAACAATAATGTATCAATACCATGTAATAAACCAATCGGTACTTTGGTTAACGAACCAATCCAGACTGGATAGTAAAGTCAGAAGAAACTTAATGATAAGGCAAAGCTTTACAACAAAGATATACAAGATTTTTAAATTTAGTATATAATTTTTACAACTATGCCTAACATGGGCTATAATAGTGTTTTCATAGATTGTTTTTTTTTTGTCTTTTTCTTCTTGTTTTATTTTTTATTTTGTTCATTTTCTTGTTGCTTAGATAGTTTTTTTTCTTATCCCTCCTTTTGTGTTATTCTCTTTATCTTTTTTTTGTGTTAGTGTTTTTTTTCATAAGTCAGTTGGAGACTATGAATCCTTTTGGTTGCAAAGCTAGGAGAAGAAAGTTTAGAAAAAATGGTAGTCTTGATAGGCCATAAATACTATTTAGTGATATATCAAAGAATTCATTTGCAAAGTTTTTTAATATAGAGATAAACTTTACTATAGCAGATTGAACATTTACGATTTAGGCACTTTGGTGTTGCAATGAGCCGGGTTAGCCAAGACCTGTAACTTTGGTGGTGTGGTGCTTTAGTTTTACTTTAGCAAAAATGATATTTAACCTATGAGTTAAATATTTTAACCTAATAAAGTTAAGGCAAGATTGCCGAATTAAAAAATAATAATAATAATAATTGTAATTATTTTTTTTTTCCTTCGGCAAGTTTTGCCAAGACCCTATAACCTCTTCAATTATATACCCAACCCGAAGACTAGTTACTTGTATGCTTTTTGCATGGGATCTGGTCTGGATCTCTGGTACCACTTTGGGTACCCAGATTTGATCACCTGCACCAACGTTTGGAGATGTCAGATCACCTTTCTATTGTACTGGGATTTCAACAGCCAATTTGGTATCACCACTTGTTCTTGTAATATCTTTATCAGACTCGGCCTCACATTATGTCTTGTGACTTCAGTTATTTCAAATTGGGGTTCTAACATGCCTCATTTTATAGCTACAACTTCTCAAAATAACTATTTCCCGAATACATCTATCCATAGATATTCTGGGTTCTCTGTACTCCGTGGTGTTTCTCTTCCATTTTCAAATTTTCATTAATCTGCTGTTGGGAGGAATTGAACTGGCAACCGTCCGATTTGCAACCTGGGAGCATAACTGCTATGCTATCGACCCACAGGTCATAATTGTAATTATAAGAATTTTATTATAGTTATTAATATTATAAATTTAAAAATAATACTCTTAATCTAAACAAAATCTAATTCTAATTGCTCATCTAAGGTTCGATATCCTTTTGTATCTTTAATACTTTTCTGAAACTATTTTATAGTTATTTTTGATAGTACTATTTCAATAGATTTAAATTTTGAAATATTAAAAAATTTGGATAACTGATTTTATTTTATTGTAAATATAATTGTATATAACTTTTTTATTGTTCTCATAATATTGAGTTTCTCATTATTTATCACCAAGTAAGTTTTCTAATATAGATTCTCTTCATAACCTTTAAAAACACACTAATATGCTTGTTTTGCTTGTGAAAACCTACTCAATTGAATTCTAAACACTGTTACAAACTCAATGTTGGTATATGAAAACTTAATAAAGAAGCTTCTAGAAATTATATAATTTTGGGGTGGCTGTGTGAGATCCCAAAATATCAGGTTATAAGTTTAATTCTGGTCAAAATTTTATAATTCTGGCCAAAATTATAAAATGATATAATAATAATATATTTAAACTTGATTAACTTTTAATCTACTAAACTAATTTAGATAATTTTACTATTAAAATAGTCATTTCAAAAAAAGATTCTAACAAGTTTAAAATAATTACAGAGTTACAAAATAGACAATATTTTGTATTATTTTATATATATTTAAATATTACAAAAAATTATCTATCTTGTAATTTTGTAAGTAGATTTTAATAATATTGAGCTTGTTAAAATCTTCTCTTTAAGATGAACATTTTGATAGTTAAATTTTTAAATTGGTTCAATAGATCAAAAATTATATAAATTTAAAAATTTTTATTAATTAATATTATTTTAAATTTGAGTTATATAATTTAGCGCATATGCATAGTAATGCACCCACTGATTGACCAATCAGAATTTAAGATCAGGTGTAATGTGAAATCAAAAAAATAGTGATCTTTTAAAAAAATCACTTGTAGCACTAACAAAAAAAATTTCTTGCAAAATTTTAGGCTAGAACCTTTTTGTTAAAGTGCTCTACCCTAACCCTAACCTAATCCTAACCTAACTCTCACCCTAAACCTAAACTAATAAATTAATTTATTGTTTTGATTTCATGTTACACCTGATCTTATGAGGTGCATTACAGTGCATATGCGCAAAATAATATAATTCTTTAAATTTTTATGCAATTTGATTAGCTAATAAAGTATTAAATATGAATAAAATTTTGAAATTTATTAATAACAATATATTATATAATTTTTGGAAGCCATAAGTTACTTGTCTTATTTAGTATAGTGAAGAAGGAGCTATTTGTATATTTTATTTACTAGTATTTGTTTATCACTATTTGCAAAATAATTTATTTTTGACAAAATCTGTAGGTTACTGCATGCCCAATTGCAATTGATTATATATGATTGTTGCAATTTCTTAGCAACTATCTAATCAAATTTAATAATTTTTTTATTTGTATTTAACGAATCTATAGGATCTAAATAAAAAAAATTTATTGAATTTAATCAGGTAGTTGATGAGATATCATTGCTCAAAGTTTTTTTTAAAAAAATGCAATGCTGCATTGTTTATCATAAATAAAAACTGTGCCAAATTTTCCTTAAAACATTGAGCAAAGATATTTTAGCAACTACTTAATAAATTTGATAAAAATTTTTTATTTAAATTCTATAGATCCATAGAATTCAAATAAAAAAATTTTTATTGAATTTGATTAGGTATCTTTGTTCAAAGTTTTTAAAAACATTATCTAAACTATACAAAATTTTTTTAAACCTTTGAGCAAATATATTTCAGAAACCACTTGATCAAATTAGATAAAAATTGGTTTATTTGAATTATTATAACTGTCTATAAAATTCAAATAAAAAATTTTATCAAATTTTATTAAGTGGTTTCTCAGATATCTTTACTCAAAGTTTTAGAAAAAGTTTGGCACAGCTTAACGATATTTTTAAAAACTTTGAATAAAGATACCTTAGCAACTACCTAATCAAATTTGATAAAATTTTTTTATTGAATTTTATAGATAGTTATAATGATTCAAATAAAACAATTTTTATTGAATTTTATTAGATAGTTTCTGAGATATCTTCACTCAAAGTTTTAGAAAAAATTTGCACAGCTTAGATAAAGATATTTTAGCAACCACTTGATCAAATTCAATAAAAATTTTTTCATTTGAATTCTATAAATCCATAGAATTTAAATAAAAAATTTTTATTAAATTTATTAGTAGTTGCTGAAATATCTTTGCTCAAATTTTTAAAAATTAATTTGGCACAGCTTTATTATAATAAATAATGCAGCATTGCATTTTTTTTAAAAAAACTTCAAACAATGATATCTCATCCTCACTTGATTAAATTCAATAAATTTTTTTATTTGAACCCTATAGATTCATAAAATACAAATAAAAAAGATCATTAAATTTGATTAGATAGTTGCTGAGAAATTATAGCAATCATAAACAATTAATTGCAATTGGGCAATCAAGCATACAGTAACATACAGATTTTATCAAAAATAAATCATTTTGCAAATAGCAATAAATTGTTTAATGTGTTGTAAAGATAAGAAATGATATCAATAAGAGGTTGATTATAGAAATAGTTAGCTAAATTTTTATGAAGAATAAGACGTTGAGAAGTTGTAATGCTTTTTATTACAAATAGTACACATATACTAATGTTGAACCAAAAAAGGCTTCTGTGTCACTACAATAGCTATTGCTTTGAACATTTGATCTTGAAAGTTATAAGTCAATAAAATCAAGTCTAATTGCTCATTAATTAAATTTATGTCAAATTTCATGTTTTTATTTATTATTAGAATACTATATATATCTTATACTAGCTAAAACTCATTGGTTTAGAGGTTGGATTATTGGTTTGATATATAGTCGTACCTGGGTTATATTACCTTTTTTTGTCTCTATATGTTTTTGAATTTTTTTGGAGATATAACTAAGGTTAAGATATAACTTAATATATGAAACATATAAAAAAAAGAAATTTATTCTGTCTAAATATAGAGATATAACTAAGGTAATAAATAAGAGGTGATATAACCTAGTGGAGATATAACCCAGGTATGACTGTAATAAAGTGCACCCCTACTTTCTATGCAAAGTTATATTAATTATGATCAACAAAATTAAAAAAATATTTTTCTATTTCAAAATTTTACCTATGAAACAGCTTTTTATGCTTTAATAAAAAAAATTCCTCTCATAATTTTGGTAATAAATTTTACTTTAAATTCTTATCTAACTATAGCCTAAACCAACTTAATGCTAACCTCAAAATTAGCTTAATGCAGGCCAATATCAATTAATCTAAGCCAATGATTGATATAACCTGGTACAGAAAGTAGTAGTGCTAATAAAGTAGCTTGTTTGTTGGTAGCAAACATTTTTTAGAGTCAGTCTAGAATTAATACCTCAATCCGGATATATTTTTTATATCCAGATTAATCTGGTTTTATTTTTATTTTTATTTTTTTTAATATTAAAGTAACCACTTAGGCCCTTGGCACTTTATTAGTACAAGCGGTAGGCCAATGTTAATTTTAGCACCGGCTTTACATATT
>CAJVPY010003217.1:0-14496 GCA_910591965.1 Dentiscutata erythropus | reverse complement strand
CTTTTTTGTGATGTAAGGTCAAACAAAACTGATTGGGCAAGATTTTCATGTCTGCATAACCATTGTGGAGGGTAGTTGGTCAAGTTGGGGATCTTTCCAGATTTGGTAATATCAACATAGAAGACAAAAGAGTCAGCATATTCAGGAACAGAGAAGCTAACAGAGAATGTGAGTTTGGACCAGTCTTTCATAGTGATGTTTAGAAATTTTTTGGTGTGTTCTACACTAGGATCTAGCGGTGAGCTAATAGTAGGGGTGTCTTTAGGTAGAGCGGCCTTGGTGTTCTGAAAAAAAATATTCCAGTAGGAGGAAGAGCTTTCTGAGTTCATGTTTTTATAGGAGTCTTGGGGCTTAATATGATATGAAACTTGTAATTGCTTACTGTTTTTGCTTAGAGTACTATCTGTAAAATCTTTTGGATTATGTGAAAGTTGAGAGTCCTTAAGACCACTTTCGTGGAAGGATTGAAAAACTGCTTTGTTGCTTTTTTGGGTGTTTATTGCTACTAACTTGTTGTAGTAGGGTTTTTTAACAAAATTTGCACCTCCTTTAAGTAGTTTGCAGGGTGCTGGATAACTTTACTTAAGAGCCAGATATCAATTTACTTAGTAAGTTTTCGAGAAAATATCACAGGAAAATTTTTTCTTCTTGGTTCTAATTTGGTAAAGTGATCTATAGAAAGAGTTCTATTTTTTATATTTAATTTTGTAGATTGTTATTTTGTAAAAAAACAATTTTTTATTATTTTTTTTAGATTAAAGAAATCTTATAGAAAAATTAAGAAAAATGTTACTATTTATTGTATTTATATTCAAAATTTGATGCTGAACAAGTTTATTTAAAAACTTTAAAAGGTTAGCATAATACAATTTAATGATATTTGCATTTTTTCACTTTTTTGCATATTTTTTATATTTTCTCTAGATTTTATTATATCAATATCTTTTTGTTTCTAATTAAACTTTGTTTAGCATCAAATTATGTATATAATTGCAAAAAAATTTTAACTATTTTCTTAATTTTTTATAAGTTATTTTAATCTAAAAAAAACTAATCAAAATTTGTTTATTTTTTTATAAATAATAATCTGCAAAATTAGCCAATCATATTAAGGTGTGATATATAGCTTTAACACAGGGGTGCGAAGCATATTAAACTTCTAAAAATAAAACTATTTAAAATTTAGTATATTTTTTTCTGTGCATTATTGTATGAATTTTCAGCTAGTAAATATAACAAAAAAAAAAGTTAATATGTATATATATTTGTTATTCTAAAAAAAGTTAAATAATTAGTTTGGGCTTCACAATGAAATAAGTAACAACAATTACTTATTGTGATTTAGTTGAATTGATAATTTGTATAATGTTTTTTGAGTTCTATAAGCCTGTGAATACAAGAAAAATAACTACTTTATATTCATTATATTTTTTTAATTTATTAATTAATAAAAAAAAATATAAGAATTCTAAAATAAGTTTTACAAAATATAACAAAGTTGAAGTACTACTCTTATTGTAATTGAAGGACCCATAAGCTTAAAAATTATGCAGATTGTTTTTTTTTTTATATTGTCGATGGGTCTGGTCATGACTAATCTTATTTATTAATATTTATAATAATATAAATATATAAAAATGTAAAAATAAAAGTCTGGCACTACACAGTTCTATATTGTGTGCGAAAACCTAGCTCAGGCCTAAGTTGCAACTCCATACTACCTGATCACAAATGACGAATTATCCAAAAAAAAATTCTATAAAAAATAAAAATGAACTATGACTAAAAAGGGTAAATAAACAAAAAAGGGAAAAGGGAAAGAGTGAAAAAAATAAAAACAGGAAAAAAATAAAAAAATTTTTATAGAACAAGGATAAAAAGTTGAGAGGGATTGCACCTCTCTTTGTAACAAGAGTACACTATTATAACCTGGCAAGGCTGAAAAAATTATATAACAAATGCAACAATTGTATATCTCTAGTGTAAAGCTTTGCCTTAAAATTAAAAGTTCTTCTGACTTATGACTGCTTTTGAATATCTCTTTAACAGGAGGCTCTGATCTAACTTTCCTGGAGTAGCACCGTATTTGTAAACAGACACATCACATGGTTGCATTCTACTGGGTCCATCTAAATTTGGAAAGTAAACAATGCTGATCTTTTGGAGAGAGTAAGCCAAATCCCACTTTTTGTAAAAAATTTTGGAAGACCGACGAGAGAGCAAAAAAAAAAAGGAAGAGTCACCAAACTAAAAGAAAGAGTGTAGCTTTAGAAAAAAAAAAGTTTTTTTGTTTCCCCTGTGTCTTTCTTTGAAGTAATGACCTAGAAATTTCATTGACAAAATTAAGCTTTTTGTTCACACTCCATCAAGATTTTATATACAAGGGCATTTCTTGCTAGTTATCTTGTATAGTAACACTCTTGGCTTGCATGCCAAATATCTCTTTAGAGAAGTCCTGAAAAGCAAATAACGTTGACCTCTAGACAATCTACAATGTAGGCCACAACTCTCCAACAAAAAATTTGTTTTTCTATTAGTGGGAAAATTTGGTTTTAGTGATCGTCAGAAAGAGTTTTCAATTAAAATTGATTATGCATATTTTTGATTTAATTAAACTAAAAAGAGTAATAATCAAATTTAATAAATTTTTTATTTAAATTTTATATATTTATAAAACTCAAAGAAAAAATTTTTATTTAATTTGGTCTAGTTGTTATAAAAACATTTTTTTTTAAATTATTTTAAAATATTGATAAGAGTTAGTTTGTACTATTATGAGGCTTTAGGTACAATTTCTTAAATTGAAAAATCAATATTTAATCAATTTGATATAATTTTTGATGCTAAGTCTAAGATTAAAAACTTGCATATTAAAATATCAGAAATATTGTTAACTTGAAGAGTTAATTTAATTGGCCAATTAATGTAGATTACCTCTTGAATTAATATGCAAAAATTTATATTTAGAATTAAAGAAAAATATAAGTAAAAAAAACTTTGAACTAGAATTATACTAATTATAATATAATAATCTCAACAAAAATTACTGCTACAGATAGAGCATCTACTCAAGAATATAATCCAATAAATTATCAAGATTTGATTAAAAAGTCCCAAAGCCTCATAACTATACAAACTGATCTATATAGCTTTAATTTTGATAAATTTTTTAAATTTTTTTCTAAATTTAAGCAATAATATCTTTACAACTATTTAATAAAATTCAATAAATTTTTTTATTTAAAAATTATTATTTTAAAGATGATTTTAATGCTCACCGGAGGTAAAATTCACTGGGGATGCTATATCTCAAAAATGTACTAAGTAAATGGGATCAGATACTCTAAGTAAAAATGTTCAGAACCTCTAAAAACTTTATGAAAACTGAAATCAGTACCTTTTATTAGCTCTATGTTATTTTATATAAAAAAAAATTCTTAATACCTAACCCTAACCTTAACCTAACCCTAACAATTCTTAGGCTGGTGAATTTCACCTCTGGTGAATTTTAAATAAATTCTTATTTTAATTAGTTAATTCAAATATTTCAATTTAATTTTAAAATTTTTTATTTTTTTGTTTTAATAAAAAAAATATTTTTTTTAATTATCCCTTAACTATCCAGTTTTAGCAAATAAATTTGTCTATGAAATTTTTATAAATTTATGTTTAATTTTTATTAAAAATAAGAATATTTAATTGATAATCTGCAAGTCACCTGGAGAAAATAATCAACAATCATTAAGTAACTATGACACATTTTAAATAATAAAATATCTAATATGGAAATATAAAAATTTTCATATGTATAATGTATATATATCAGATATATATTTATATATATATACTGTATATATGTATATATTAACTTTTATTATACAAATTTAAGAAACCCGTACAATGTGCAAAATAAAACCTACTCATGTTTCAGAGCTTATAGAATTCAGAAACTACTTGTAATTCAAAACTACGATTTGATTCTTCTTCAACTACTTGCTAATTTAAAACTAACTGCTTTCTAATTAAGAATTATTACCATTTAGTTTAAATACCCACCTGCTAGCTTTGAACCTCCACTGGTTTAAAATCTGCTAATTTAGAACTACCCACTAGTTTGAAATCCATAGATCTAAAAATTTAGAAGTTCACCAACCCACTAGTTTAAAAACCCACCATATGCTAGTTTAGAAACCCACCTGCTAGTTTAGAGACTTACCCACTTGCTAGTTTAGAAACTTACCTACTAACTAGTTCAAAAACCCACCCACCTACTAGTTTAGAAACCTGCCCACTAGTTTAGAAATCCACTCACTAGTTTAGAAACGCATCTACTAGTTTAAAACCTATAACAAATGTATATGTAATCGAAAATAATCTAAAGGATTTAAAACAAATAAAAATATAAATTTGGGTTATAGAAATAAGTATTTGGCAATGGTAATATTAAATTTCAATAATAAAAATCTATGATCAAAAAAATAAAAATTAAAAAAAAATAGAATTTAATAAATAAAGTAAAAAGAAAAAAATAAATAAATAAAAAAAATTAAAAACCAAAATCTGCTGACAAAGCATTTAGTTAGCATTTAGTGCCAGAAATCTGTTGATCTGGTCAAAAAAAATAATCTTGAATCTATAGTTGCTATTACAACTATTAGTCAAATTGACCTAAATTACAATTCATATAGTAAGTTTGGGACAAGCTTCCTAGCTTTAACTAGTCCCAAATAATAGTTAATATTCTAAAAAGTTTCAAAGCCCAAACTAGTTAGTTTTAAATTAGTGATGCAAATCAAACTATTTAGAACATTCCAAATTGCATAATGAATAGTATCAAACAGTTTTAGCAATAGTAATAACATGATAAATATTTAATGTAATACTAGTTGTCACATAATTTGAGACATCCCAAATAGTTTGGTTTATATCCCTAGTTTGGATACAACTATACTTGATTAAGTACTTCTAAATAGCATTTGAAATTTACTGAAATTAGAAGAATCTTGTAAATAACAATAAAAGAGTAAGTTAGAAATATTGTTATAGAATGAGATTTATATTTTATCTCTATTAGATTCAGAAGCTTGTTGTAATTCTAACAAGCTATAATATATAAGAAACATATTATTGGTTAATAGAATATTACTAAAACAATTCTAATGTAACATACTTTTTATACCTTTTATACCTTTTGTACCTTTCATACCTTTTGTATCTTTTATACCTTTTATACCTTTTATACTTTTTATATCTTTTGTACCTTTTGTACCTTTTATACCTTTTATATGTTTAGTACTTTTTATACCTTTTATATATATTGTAAAAGCTATATAAACTCTAGCTTTTACCTTTCTTGTACAAGAGGATTTGTTCTCTGCAATGTTTTAAATATTAGGATTCTATAGGAATAGATACCTGTAGATAGCTTTGTATCTAAACATTGTATTATAAATAAATAAACATATCTTTGTCCTAAAGCAAACCATGTCTTTATACTTTCAATGAATATACCGAACTGCCCTAGTGAGGAAACATTCCACTTCCACACCACTTTATATCTCGCCCTGTTGTTTTAGAGATCCCTGTCTCTGTGTGCTATGTTGCAGATAGTAAATTAAGAAGGCTATCCCACTTGTAACAATATGAAAGTAAAATACATGAAATTCTATATATATGCTCTTCTACTTCATCTATCCATCTAAGAACAAATATAACTAATAAACATTTCATCAAATTAGCAGATTTTGGTAATTAATAAATGCTTTGTATTCATTTTTCTAGGCCAATTCTATTTCACAACAATGTCCAAGAATATATACTCTATCTACACGGCTAACTTTAGTGGATTATGATAAATAGATGCATTCATAATGATGCCTAATTATTATATATTCTATTAGCATAATGCATTTTTGCTGATTTTGGAGATATGAGGTCTTTGTATTAAAAATGACTTTATAGAACTATATTTTATAAGGTCATTTTCAAAACAAACTCCATATTTCTTTTTTTTAGCATAACCATGTCTTTTTGGTTGGGGTATATATCAATAATTGAGCAACACAGGATTTCTTTTTTCTCTTGATTTAAATTTTTTTTGTTAAAATACTTAGTTAATTTATAACTTAGCTTATTTTAAATACTTAGATATTATTTTTACTTTTCAAAATCGCTAATCGACGCTCCATGAATCCAAGAAACTGACCAACCTTCACTTCAGTGTTCAGGTTTGTCACCTTTCTTTTCTTGCTCTATTTTGTTAATTCAGACTTTCATTATATATAAGAGTGTAGCATAGATCTTACAGCTATAATCTACAATACTATTACTTCTCTTATCCAATTTTCAAGTCATTCAAGATCTCGATTATCTTTTCCACTAATAACATTAAGGTGTTCTAACCTCTTATTTTTTCTACTTTTCACTTATAGCTTCAGGTATATACTTTCTTTTGTTTACCTATTTTTTAAAATATCTAGATTTATTTATATATTATGCAATACTTCAAATTATGATTTATAGCAATTTCTAAAGAAAAAATCACCTTGAACTTCTATACAGTAGAGGGTTAGGGTCCTATAGCCTAGTGGTCTAGGCACCTAACTCTCCAAAGACGAGGTTGACAGTTCAATTATAGCTGGTAGTAATTAATTTAATTAGTTATCTCTGTGATCTTTGGGAGCTTTCGAATATAAATCTCTGTGGCGGTAAGACCATGTAATGTATATATTTGGTCTATAAAGAATTCTTGGAAGAAGCCCCGAGCTATAGAGAAGACTGGGCACTGCATGTAACATGGGTCACAGAAGGTTTACTGCAAAAGGCTGTGTGTTTGAATCCACAATTGGCAAGGTAGCACCAACAACTCTAAGGTGGTATTGGGATCTTAATTGGAAGAATAGCTGTATGTAGTATTTCCAGAAGTGATGAGAGAAGCAGTGAATATAGTGAGGGGCTGTGGTAAAAAGATGGCTTTACCAAATATAGAACACCTCTGGCACAAAGAAACAAGAAAAACTGGCTAAAAGAAACTCTGAAAAGCATGGAAGCAAGTAATCTAGTAGTACAAAAATAAAAACAAACTAGGAAGTAATAGTCACACAACTTATATAGAAGTCTATAACAAAATATAGCAGAAGTGCGGGTTCTGGGTCACTGGCTTATGACAGTGATTAAATGAGATACATAACTCCTGTTCTAAGGATCTAGACTTCTGTAACACCATACCTATAGGGAGTACTATAAAAGGATCGGTAGCCTAATTTGGTGGTGTACAACATGAATACCTAGATTGACGTGAAATATCATCCTAGTTTGGCAACTTAACTGTTTGAGATATGGCTAGGCTCATAAAGTAACTCCTCTAAGGACACCAAGCTGAAAGCACGAAAAGCACCTACTCGAATGATACCAATTTGGAAGTAATACAAGTACTGAATTAGAAGTAATGTGATAAGTGATGAGGGATGGAAGTTGGTTGGTAGACATTGTACAGTAGTATATAAGCGAGATATATATAATAAAAATTAGGTTTGGGAACCATCCGGTGATTTAGTAACTGGTCTAGTTGCAGAGTGGTTATTAAAGAGATAAAATCTTATATAGCAGGTTGCACATAGGTATTAACTTAGTAACTAGGTGAGCTAATATCTCGTAAAACATTAGAGAGTTGTAATTGTATATGTGATATTTGTAACCAAATACCTTAGCATACTAATAAACGGTATTGGCAAAACTGCCGAATTAAAAAAAAACAAACTTCTACACAGTATAAATCTAACGAATTCCAACAAGTAAGAATAATTATTAATAAATTTGGCTAAGATTACTAATGACCTGTTTATTAGCTCAGGTTTTGACAGAATTGAAATAAAAAAAATAATAGCTTACTTTTTTTGTAAAATTACTATTGTCTTCAATACAAATTTTAAATATATAATAGGTAGATCTTGACTTGGCTGATTTCTAGTAATGTCTAACTCTTAAAAGCTCAAAATCAAAAAATATTTATGTAAAATAAAGTAAAAAGTAGTGAAAATGCAATAAAAAGGCATTTATAAATATTTACTTATCTAATTAGGGCACTGACATTAATTACGTAATTTTTTAGAAGGTGGGGGTTGAGCACGTACTATATTAATATATTATGTTATACAAAGAAAATTAGTTAGACCAAATTTTTTTTAAATTGGCCAATTATATTGAAGCTTATGTGGGGAGGAGGGGGGGAGCCATCATAGTAAATGAAAATTATGTAATTAATGTCAGCGCCCTTATCTTTATATGTGTATTATAGAAAATGCCACATTTATCCAAAGTAAAGTTTTTAACAAAAAACCTTTGTACTTAGTAATTTTAATGATAAAATCATGTGGTATTATTTTATCATTTGTGTTACTTTTATATAATGTTAATACAAAATTTATTAACTTCACATATAACCTTAAAACTTCAATTTGAGCTCTGTATATATATAATCTGAGTTAGAAATTTTTTCAGTTAACTAGTAGATTATTAATTAAAGAAATTTTTTTTAAATAATAACTATAATTATATATTATCTAAAAGTTATTTTTACCTCTTTAATATTTATAAAAAATTTGAATTTACTTTAAAAGAAAACTTCATAATTTTTTAAAAAAAATTTAATTTTAAAAAAATTTTTTTATTTTTTTAATATTTAGATGAGAATTTGCTCATATTTTTATTGAATAATTTATTATTTTTTTTTTTAGTTTTAAAAGGTGAGGCCTTGCTTATATCTTTATTGAGTAATTTATATAAGTAATCATAAAGAAACAAGACTGAATGAAGACTTAATTAATATATAAATTAATAAATATAAATTACATGCAAGAATAGAAGCTCAGACTAATTTATCTGTGATCTAAACCTACTAGAGTGGTCAAAGCTTACCTAGATTTAAATGATTAATATATAATTAATAGGAATACTGAACTGGATCCACAAAGTAAACCAGATATTGAATTCGAGTTTAGCGAGCCCAGCTGGAGGGCAAGAGAAGAAATCAGAATGTAGTTGATTAGGTAAGTTGTATAGACAATTATATGTAAAAGTGTTGTAAGTTCTAGTATAAAGATGATTAGGAGATCGTTGACTAGCTTGAATAGAAGTAAAATTGGATGATATTTTGTGTGCTTTTTTCCAAGTAGAAAAGTTAATACAGTATGATTTCCATATTTGTTCATAGATTTAATTAGAAATTTTGATAAGGATTTTAATAATTAGCTGCGAAGCTATTGAATAAGATATGTCAAATAGTACAATGCATCACAGGTTGAAAAATAAAAAATCAGGTACCCGATTTTAAACTGATTACTACCTGATTACCACCTGATTTATGCATTTTTTTGTACCAAATTTTTGGTACAAAAATATGCATAAATCAGGTGGTAATTAGGTAGTAATCAGTTTAAAATTGGATACCTGATTTGTACCTGATTTTTTATCTTTCAACCTGTGCATTGAATGAGCGGAGAAGGAATAAGACCTTTAAAAGTAGAATGAAGAGAGTATGGGTAGAGAGTAGAAAGATGAAGAAAGAAGAAAGGATGAGATAAAATTGTATGTATCAAGTAATTAAGTTTCTGGGAATCCAGATCAAGATTGGTGTTCAAAATAATTTCTAAAATAGAGAAATTAATAATTTGGGATAAGAAATTATAGTGAGAACAGAAATACCAATGAGAAGGAGAATCAGGAAGATTGCATTGAAAGCAGTTAGAAGATGGAAATAAGTTAGGTAAGATAGAATGAAAATGAAAGTGTGTAGATAGACTATTAAGTAGCATTTTAATTTTAAAGGATTTGAGATGACTAAGTTTAGGATTGGTAAAATTGTATGAACGTTTATGATTATTGTTAAAGTAGAGCCATGTAGAATTCCAGTCAATAAGGTTAGAAAAGTGTGAACATTCATCAGTATGTCTTTGGGAGAACCACATAGAAATAGTATTAGCATTGCAAATATTTTTAATGAAGCATCTAGAAGAGCTATCAATTGAGAAATTTTTCCAATAGAGGAAGAAAGAAGGGTTATATTTATTAGAATAGTTAAACAATAGAATTGGGGAAGAAGTATGGTTATTAGCAAGATGATCAGCTAAATTGTTAAAAGTGTCATCACTGTGGGCTTGAACTTTATGAAAAATTAAGTTAATATTATATGCTTTGATTAAATTAATAAGAGTATACCAGATTGGCCAAGAATTGAATTTAAAGTATTTAGATGTAGAGTGAAAAGTTTGAAGGAGCTTATTGTACTTGAAAATTACAGATTGGGAATCTGTGTAAATGTTAACAGAAGAATTGCATAGAAGAGTAGAGATAGCAGAAAGGATAGCAAGAAGCTCAGCTTTATAAGACGAGGGCTAGTTGGAGATTTGGGCAGAGAAATTGTGGATAACAGAGTTATTGTAGACTTGGGCCAATCCAATACTCATAGTACATTCCTCGGTACCAAGATTCTTGACAGAGCCATTTGTAAAGAAAGTGAACTCTTGATAAGGTTGATTAGCTAAAGCAATTTGTAGTAGATTATTGGAAGCAATATTGTTGTAAAAAAGAGATGAAGTAAGGGAGTCTACAATATTAATAGAAGGTAAAGATAGAATCTTGAGTGGGTTTTTGAAAGTAGTAAAGTGAATGAGATCAATATAGTTGGTATTAAGTTTAAGTTGATTATTAGATTTTCTATCAAAGAATTGGGTAGAAAGAATTGAAGAAACTTCAAGTGTACAATGATTAGAGATATGAGAAGAGTTTAAACTACATCCTTGACAAGGCTTACAGGTAATAGGGGGAGGAGGATAACAAGTAGAAAGGGAAGAATTAATGTCATATTGCCAGTGAGTAATAGAAATTGAATTAGATTGACAGAAGACTTTGCGAACTTGACCAATAATGATATTGTTATTATAGCAGGCAAGGACCCAGAGCCTATGAGATTTGTTAATTGAATTAGTTTGATAGGCAAATAAGTTAAGTCCAGAAGGTTGAAAGGAAGAAATAATAGAATGAAAGGAGGAATGTAACAAGATAGTATTTTCTAAATAGAGAAACCAGACAGGCTTTTTTTCTTTGGGAATATGAAGTAATCTAGAAGAGAGATAAGACCAATAAAGTAATGTGCTATTGTTAGCAGAGCATAGTTGTTCAAGAAAAAGAATATTTTTGTAGTGAAGTTGCTGTTTAAAAATACGGTATTTGGAATGATGAGAAAGAATATTTTCAAGTGAAGAGCTACCACTGGATGTGGTTTGTAGCCAAGATATATTAGGGCTAGAATGAATGAATATACTAAGAGAGTTAAAGAGTTGTATGATTTTAAAAGTAGTAGTATGTATATAGGGACTATCTATTAGGAGGTTAGGATGTTGAAGAATATTGGTAGTAGACCAAAGATTATTTTGAAGTTGTTGAAGTCTAATACGTATAGTTAGGCCAAGAGTTGAAGTATTGTTAATAAGGTTAAGAAAGTTACTAATATGATGTTGGAGTTGTATATTCCATAGACTATGGATATTGTAGAGATTATAGTTAGACATAGTACTGTTAGAGATAGAACGGGAAAGGTGAGATTTGTGTTTAGTGATAGTTAAGTATTTTCCCTAAATAAGGTTGCAGGTAGAGGAAGGAATGACAATATTTTGAATACGATATTCAGTAGTAGGAATAATAACAGTATTAATAATATAGGTGATTTGTTTATCGGTAATAATTTTAGTATTGGCAATATTAGCTAACTGTAGAGCTTCATCTTGAATAAGTTAAATTTGCTGTGTGTACTTATAATTAATAGTAAACCAGCAGTTTAGAAACTTGGATGGCTGATTAATTGGATGAAAGTTGAGAATTAAGAAAGGAAACAGAAGCAGATGGATGTTTAGATATCAGAATAGATTTAGAAGAGTTGACTTGAATATTGGCTATATTATAAAATGAAGTTGCAGTATCGATAATTTTGTCAAGTTCTTCTTTTGATTGAGTAATTCAAATAGTATCATCTATATAGATGAGAACTGATACAGAAGTATAATAGTGTTGGATAGATGGGTGAGTAAGACTTGGTTGCCAAGATGTAGAAAGTGTGTAGCCAGAAAAGTGTAAAGAGATATATGAGATTAAAGGGTTATAGTAAATTCGCCAAAAAAGAGGAGTGATAGTTTCATCTTGGTTAATACCATTTTTGACTAAATAAAAATCAGTAAGACCAAGGTTGGTAATGATATGATTAGTTCAGTTAAAAAGAATGTTGGAGAGAATATTAATAAGCTGTATAGGTATTTGAAGTCTATAGAGTGATTTTTGAAAAAATTCAAAGTTGACAGAGTCATAGGCTTTACTCATATTTTGTGAGAGAAGCCAAAGTTGATTAGATTGATAGTTAGTATCTTCAATGGTATTGTTCAAAATATGAATGGAAATTGATATAGAATTGCCAGAAAGGACAACATAGTTAAAAGGAGAAAGAATGTTGTGTAATGACAGAGTATTGTTAAGGCAGTTAGTGAGAAGTTTGGTATATAGTTTTCTAATATGTTCAACTAAGCTAATGGGTCTAGTATTAGATAAATTGCCATTGAAGATAGGTTTTTTAGAAATGGGAAAGATATGGCCCTCTTTCCATTGTTTAGATATAGTTTGAAGAGAAATGCAATGGTTAAAGAGTGAAGTGATAGCTAAAGTAAAAGAAGGGCCAGCATGTTTGATCATTTCATAACTAATACCAGAAGGGCTACATGCTTTGTTGTTGGAAAGTTGGCTAATTGTAGAGGTGATTTCCTCTTGAGTAAAGTTTGAAAGAATACTAGTATACCAATTAGAATCAATGTTTGGTTTTGGGTTATATTCAGTTTGCTAATGAGATTCGAAGATACTATGATCAATGTTATAGTGAGCAGTCCAGTTATCAAAGTGTTGTTGGATATGTGATTTGATAGTTGGAGGATCAGTAATAATATCATGATTGAGCTTGATATTATTGAATTTAACAGAATCTTTGTGACGGTTAAGGATGCTATTGATCATAGAAGTAGGGTCTGTTTGGAGTTTTGTACATCTTTTATCTATAGAGTTATTAATGTGCTGTCTAATTTCTTTGATATTTTCAATGTTGCGGGCATGGTAAATGTTTTTCCATTCTTTATTGGCTTCAGAGATCCAGGATGATAGAAGGTGATGAGATGTAGAATTTGTAAGCTTAAGGATTGATTAAGAGAAGAAATGGTAGTATTGAAGTGTAAGGGGATAGTTGAATTGGAATATTTTACTTTTTATAAAATAAATAACATAAATTCAATTAATAAATCCTGGAAAAATCATACAGTACATTGATGACTAAACTAATCATATATCAATGTTGATTGGCGAGCTGCTCAAATAACAAAAATGGTTGATAATAACTATAGGTTTTATATCAAAAAATACTTTTTATATTATCACATACAGTTAAAAACTTGTTACTATATTATAATTCACATCCAAAAGTCAAAAAAATAAAATAAAATTGAAATGCCCATAAAATTTTTTTAAATTTATTTGATTTCAATATGTTTAGTGTTCCATTATATTGTAAGTATTTAATCTAGATTTCAAATAATTTAGATAATTAAATCTAACAAAATATTTATGATATTAGATTCCGGCAGAATTAATATACAATATCAATAAAAAATTGTTTTCAACACAAATAAAGAAATACAAATAATCTCATGCCAATAGTTCAAAATCATTGATACTTCATAATATATTATAAAAATACAGTACTAAAGTATTTCATAATATAAACTTGAAGATTTAATCATTTCTGATAATGTTTTAACAGCCATACTATCAATCTCAAATGTTGGTTCTCCATACAATCCTACTGATATGAAACGCAGTTTAAAAGGATCAATATTAAGATGAACAGAGACTTGATTAACAACCTACACATAAAAGACTTATTAGATACACTATAAAATTATATAAGAAAATAACGAAATAAATAACATACAGATTTATATGTTAAATTCCTATTTAAAACTAATGAAAATCCAGGTACCGGATCTTTATACCCAAACTTTGACTTGAAATAAATTACAACATTCATCAATAATGATTCGTAAAAATGAGGAATGCTATAGATGCGATTCGCGAAAACATGCTCTTGAATACTATACAAAATTTTTCTTAAATTTAAACCGTTAATTAAAATAAGAGATTAAAAAACTAAATAACATACGTACTCTTTATTTGTTAGCATCTTTTGGATGCATATTATATCACCATTTCGTATTTTATATTTTTTAAAAGTAAAATTTGGATTCATTTTTTCGATTATATTTGGCTTTGCTTCCTAAATTTTTTTTTTTTTTTTTTTTTTTTTTTTTTTTTTTTTTTTTTTTTTTTTTTTTTTTATAAAGAAATAAAAAAATATTTATATTTTTTTTATCATTTTATTTTTATTAAAAAACAATATACTCAGTATGTTTT
>CAJVPY010003216.1:0-14497 GCA_910591965.1 Dentiscutata erythropus | reverse complement strand
AAAGTGCCAGGGGCCTAAGTGGTCACCTCAATATTAAAAAAAAAAAAAAAAAACTTACTATTTTGATAGCAACTATATATATTAAAATTTCGTAATTTCTACTATTATATAAGCTGATATAAAAAATTGTTATAGATCTTGCTTACTATTTCAGAAATCATAATATATATTTAAAGTTAAGTTGGCTTGTAGTAGTATTACTATAAAAAATTTTAATACAAAATCTACTTGATATTGCAGTATATAGGTAAAAAAAAAAACATAATCAACTCTCCCTAACGATCACCTGGACCAATTTTTCTACCAAAGAAAAACAGGTTTGTTGAAATGTTGCCTGCACCCAAGGTATAGTAGGACAACATAAAGTATGATTTTTGTAGAGATCAATCTACTGCTCTGGAAACTCCTTTATATATTCAATATACAAGCTAAAAGCATCATTATACAAGATAACTGACACTTTTATATATGAAATTTTGGTAGAATAACAAAGTTTCTCTATTGATAAAGTTATCTATGGCAAAACAGTAAGGAACAACAAAACAAGTCTTTTTTTTAGAAATTTTGAAGAACTTGTAACTGAAAACTCTCTTTTTATATTTTTGCTTGATTTGAATTTTTTTAGAAAATTTTTGCTAAACAAAAAGTGGGAAAATTAGTACACCCCTCCAAAAGATCTGCATTGTTTACCAATTTTGAATTGGGAACAAAAGTCACAAGGAATCATGAATTTGATGACTTGAGAACTCTAATTATGGTAGCAGGTGGTTTGAGATATGGGTCCTTGGACAGTGGTAGCACCTAGCTTGAGATACAAATTAGGATAGATGATAAAAGAATCAAACTGTGTCATGTAGAACAAGAACTAATGTTAACTGTTTGGAGAACTTTTATAATAATTCTTGCAAGGCTAACTCTACTCTGAAGATATTTATATATAATACAAACTAAATCTAGAGTAGAGCTAAATTTAAGAGTATTATATAATTTTTTAGCTACAATATATTATTTTGTTGGAATTTTTCTTCTCTTTAGGTTTTTTTTTTCAAAATATGTATTTCTTTTTTATTCTTTTTGGCATTTATTTGGGTTTTTGTTGATTGTTTTTACTTTGATTACTTTTTAAATTTCCTTCTTTTTTTATCTTGTGCCCTTTGTGAAGAAAGAAGAATTAGAAAAGAAAAAAAGAATTCTGACATGGTATACAACAACCTGTTATAACTCTTGAAGGTAACTTTGTTGTTGCAAAATTCAAAAAAAGTTTTGAATCTTGAAAGTGACTAATAGTTTTTTTAGCTGGTTGCATTGGGCTTAGGCTTGGTGAGTCTTTATTATTACAAATATTAGTTTATTTTGATGTATCACAGTGTCATTTGGCAGTTTAATCAAATAAATAAAGGCAAAATTGTTTAAAGAAAAAAAGAAAAAATTATAATATATATAGTATATAGTTAAGGTTTATT
This sequence comes from Dentiscutata erythropus, assembly GCA_910591965.1. Classification (NCBI taxonomy): domain Eukaryota; kingdom Fungi; phylum Glomeromycota; class Glomeromycetes; order Diversisporales; family Gigasporaceae; genus Dentiscutata; species Dentiscutata erythropus. The sequence goes on along the minus strand of CAJVPY010003216.1, from coordinate 13,034 downwards.
TGCTATTTCATCACAGTATGTAGTTGAGGTTAAATTAGTTTGCATTAAATTATCATGAATCACTATAAAAAATTTTATTGCAAAACTTACTTACTATTTTAGTGAAACACAGCATATAGTTATATATAGTCTTTGTAAGTTATTGTTAAAAATTCTATTATAGAACTTGCTTACTAATATAAAACATATTGGTTAAGCAGATTTAGATTAGAATTTTCATAATTTCTATTACAAAAAATTTTGTACAAAACTTGTTATTCCAGTAATACAATATAGTATTTAGTTAGGATTAAATTATTATAGTTTGTATTAGAACTATCATGATTTAAGTTATTATAAAAATTTTATTACAAGTTATTGTAAAAATTTATACTACAAAACTTATTATTTCAGAATATAGTTTACTATAGTGTTTTAAACTATCAACTGAAAGTTTAACTGAGACTGATTCAAGTAGACTTCTAGATATTCTAAGCTAATTGCTAATATTTGTTTATATCAGATAAAATAAGATGTATCAATTCTATTTTATCTAATGTAAACAAACATTAGTGATTAGCTAAAATATTCAGAAGTCTATCTAGATTAGCCCTGGTTAAACTTTTAGTTAATAGTTTAAAACACTAGTTTACTAATACTAATATAATATCAAAGACACATATATAATATAAATATAATATAAGAGACTAAAAATATCAATAAGAGAAGTGTTATTTATTATTTGATTTTTTTAACAAAGAATGGGTGCTAAAATATCATGCTAATAGATTACATGTATATATGTTTATATGTAATCGTAATTATTTGAGGAAGGGGTAATTTTACTATTTACAAAAAATTAGATGATAAATGACACTTCCCTAACTCTAATTGTTTTTATATAGTATAATAGTAATTTATATATAGTATGTGATTTTTAATTTGCAAAATTATATTCCAATTTTATATATTAATATAGTTCTAAGTTGCTTCTAGTAAATTGTAATACAAATTTTTGTAAACATAATAAACTATAATCTGGACTTTTTTTTTTAGCAGGTTTTTGAAAGCCCATAGCTAAAGATTTTTAAAACACTTGCTATATTTACTTTTTTTAGTGTGATCTACTCAAAGATTTTATTTTTGTGTTTTTAAATAATATATTGGTAATTATAATCATATTGTAATCGTAATTGTAATCCTAATTATAAAGTAATAGTAATAGTATATTAACAAATTTTCACTTTAAAAAATTTTTAAAAAAACTATTAAATTAGTGAAAATTTTACCTTTATAAATATTTCACTTTATATTTATTAGTAAATATCTTGGCTTTTTTTTATTTCTTTAATTTTTTGCATCAGATTTTCTACTAGCCAGATGAATTGATAATCTTTTGTGTTAAAGATCATAGTAAAAGAATTTTATTTTGAAAACTTGTTTAGATTTAGCAGATTGTAATATTGCAGGTAACTAATTATTATTTATATACAAATAAGCTTTTTTCTTATTTATATTTTAGTTTGTTTTTTTTTTCTATACAGTTTTTTTTTAAACTTTCTATCTATGATTTCAATATATAATTTTTAATTAATACTATGATATTAGAAAATGAAAAAACTTTGTATAAAGAAGCCCACGAACTAATAAATATATGATAATAAAATATTTATTACTAATAAACCCAAACAATTAAAAAATTTATCATATAGGATATAAATAAAACTTTAACTATTAATTTATAGTTGACAAGCTCAAATACACTACAAGAACTGATCAAATTTAAATATTAAGCCAAATATTCTTGTTAAAGAGCTTGTATCTATTCAAATTAAACAGTTAAAAATAAAAGTTTATTTAAATCTAATGTAATAGTTTTAGATAAAAATATTACTTTACAATATAATTTGTTATAGTTTAATAAATAGTAAGTATATTTTGCAAAGAGGTGTGATAACTTAGTGTAGTGGTCTAGTCGTCATCCTCTCCAAGTGGCAGATCTAGAGTTCAAATCCCACTGGCGACAATATTTGAAAAATAGGCCTGTGTTTCTTGTGTTCGGTTAACGGCTATGCTTATCGGTTGGATCTAGAACTAATCTGTAACTTCGGTCACACTATCTAGTAATAGGAGCTTTGGCACAATAAATCCGAGAAACTAGCATAACTGAAAACCCATTTGGGAAAACCCGAATCTGGAGGTAGCAGTGATCTTTGATGGCATCACAGGAGGGCTAAATTCGAACCGGGGCCCGAGATCGGAGAACCGAGTGACCAAGTCCTATGGTGGAGAACACACTAGCTGAACCACTGGGTTGTCACACCAGAGAAAAGATCATATGTTCTGAAAGTATGAACCAAGGTGAGAGCATTTTTCAGATACCTAAAGCCTAGACAGACCAACCCTTCCGGGTTGCTAGCTGGAAGTAAGGGATGGACCGATAAAGAATCCGAGTAAGAAGATGGTCAGAATGTGGGTATCAAGATTGTTGTAAACCAGATAAGAGCAAAGAGTATATAATGGGCACCTAGTTAGGAAGGTTGGTGCTTGAGAAATGTCTATAAAAAGGCAGTACCCCAAAAAGTGGCGTGAGATACTAATATGGAATGGCAGGTCAATATGTACCAATTAGGAAGAAGTTATAGAAACATGCAGATGAATACATGTGTGGGACATGTACTGCTCTGTTAGGTTTACCTCAAGGATAGATTAGTCATATATGATTAGTTAGTCTTAAGACAGAGATTGATAAATCCAATTGTGGTTAGTAAGTCCTAGGGCCAAATCCACATTGGGTAGATGCCGAAATCTACTTATATATAGTGAGGTAATACCCTAGGTTAGAGGAGCGATGGCGGGTAGTTATAACCAGATGGTTTAAATAGGTATCCCTAGTTGGGATGCAGGTATAGCAGATAGTGTAGAACCTTCAGGTGGACTACTTAAATTAGGTACTCAAAAGATGCACGTGTGGCTTGATGTACCATCATTGTAATTACATTATAAAACCATTATCTGGTCCTCTAATAAAAAGTCACCAGGCCAAAGAGGTCACCTTAATACCAAAAAAAAAAAAAAAGTAAGTATATTTTGCCTTCTAAGTAAAGTTCATAGTAATACTGATTATTATTGATTATTTTTGTATAGTGAATATAAATATTCTATCAAAGTAATTTTTTGTTGGGGTATCCAGTATAGATCAAATTTATATATAGTCTTATTATATAAAAATTGAATATATGATTTTTTTGTATATCAATTACAATTTATCTATTAAAACTATTGTTGTCGGCAGTTACAAAAAATCTCAAAATTTTTAAATTAAAATAACTCAAAATTATATTTATAAAATTAAGTTCTATGATTTAACAAAATATATACTATGTATATTCTTTTAATTTTAAATAAAATTATAAATAAAATCTGAGTACTATTATTATCTGCAACAAATAGATTATTTCAATAAATTTATTAAAAAAATTTATTAAAAAAACTCTAGTTTAAAATATATGTGTTGCCAACAATTTAAATATAAACTATATTTAAGAGTAGAGGTAGTGTTTGTAGTCGATTTTGCATAGTTGATTTTTATTGACTTAGCCAGCTTAGTTAGCCAATTTTTTAAAAATCAACTTAGTCGATTTTATATTAGATTATATTAAAATAACCAATCAGATTCAATACATTACTTCTTTTAGTATATAGTACTAAAAGTAAAGGCCAAAAATACTAAAAAGAAAATTAACAAACAAGACAAAATATCTGATAATTCTGGAGGTAAAAAATATTAATCAACTTTGACTTAGTTGGCTAAGCCAAATTTTAAATATTGACTTAGTTAAATTAATAAATAATGGTTAACTACAAACACTAGATAGAAAGTATATAGATCATTTTTATATAATATGTATAGCAAATCAAGACCTTATATATATAGTAAAAATTTGCTACTAATAAAAATTTTTAAAAATATAATTAATTTTTGTCAAATTTTGTAAAACATAGATTGTATTTTCTATTTTTTTTTTTTTTTGAAAATTTAGCAATCTTGCCTTTACTTTATTAGACTTGGAATATTATACTGAGAAATATTACAAATTTTCGAAAAACAAGACTCTAAGATCAAGTCTTTATGATGTCTAAATTACAAGTATTAGCTCATCCGGCTCTTTGTAATCGAAGTCCAAATTACCCATGTGTGATCTGCTATAAGCAGAATTCTCCTCCGTAATATTCACTTCTGCACTTGAAAAAAATAAAACTTCACCGGAAGGTTTCTGCTGGCCCATCAAGACTACTTATTCCTTCTTTAAAACTTTTTCTACCTAGATCCAGGCAAAATAGTTAATCTCTTACTTTTCTATAAGAAACAAAAAATATGCCACATTTATGAAAGAAAAAAATATATCTAGGAAAAGAAAGAGAAAAACAGAAAAAAAAAGAAAAGAAAAAAAATATAACTAAAAAAAAATTTTAAACAGAATTCTAACATAATAGGAAAAAGATGAAAAAAGCAAAAAAAAGAATAGAATAGTCCTGATGGATGGACGCACCCAAAGAAAGAAAGAAAAAGAAAATACACTATTATAACCTGTGCCAGGTAAGTATAAAAATTATATAACAAATACAATATTTGTATATCTCTATTGTAAAGCTCTGTCTTAATATTCGATTTTTCTTTTTGACCTTATGACCGACTCCAAATAACTACGTTGTGTCTATCCTAATTTGTATCTCGAGCCAGATGCTGCCGCCATCCGTAGACCTGTATCTCAAGCCACCTGCTACTGTTATTAGGGGTTCCATACCAGGTGCTCGATCCTAATGCGCCGTATCCGTAAAACACATGGTTGCAATTTATTAGGTTGTCCAAATTTAGAAAGTAAACAATGCCGATCTTTTGGAGGGAGTAAGCCAAATCCCTACTTTTTGTCGAAAAATTTGAAAGAAAGGCAGGGAAGCGAAAAAAAAAATAGTAGGTACCACTTGGCCAGAGAAAAGGAGTGCGGCTTAAAAAAAGCCTGTTCTTTACTGTTCTCTAGTTGTTTCACAACCGATAGCTTCATTGACAGAAGGCTTGAACTTCTATCACCTCCACCTATCTACCAAAATTTCATATATGAGGGCTCTATCTTCTGCCAGTTATTTTATATACAGACACTTTTGGCTTGTATGTCGAATATATAAAGGAGTCCCCAAGCTAAGAGAAAAGATTGATCTTTATAAAAACCGCCCTGTTGAATTCACCTTACTACAGGTTACTACTCTCCAGTATCGAAAAAGGCTTTTCTTTTCGTCAGAAAATTTGGTTCAAGTGATCATCAGAAAGAGTTGTATAATAATCATATAATTGTATCTTCTATTTATAGTAGTAAAATTTTTAAAGACTATATTATTTTAAAAAATACACTTCCTTATATAGCTAAATTTGCTAAGATAGCTTTAAATTTGCTAAAATTACAAAAAAAAAGAATAGTAAAAATATTTCTAAATCAGATATTTACCCAATTAGGTTTGTGTTTACTATGTAATCTGTTATACAAAAAAATTTGCTACACATATTATGTGATAAATAATTTATGTACTCTCCACCCTTAAATTGGCAGTTTTCTTTTGGCAACACTTATATAGATTCTAATAAAAATTTTAAAACTATTAGCATGTAATTTACAAAGAAGATACAATTTGAAGTTTAAAATCTTATATGAAACGATTATAAAAAATTATCAAATTTCAAATTGTATTTCCTCTGTAAGTTATATATTAACTAGCTTAAAAAATTTGCTCAATTACTTAACAGAACCTGTATTTTAAACTAATAAAGTGTTTTTTTTTTATTATTAATAAAATTTATAGCAATTTCATTATGCTCATTATACAAAAAAATTTATATTTAATCTTTATATAATACATTAAACACCCAGTAAAATGTTGTGTTCTCAAAAGATACTTTAAAGTGTATAAATAAATTACCTGGGCAATTGATTTACATCAGCCAAACAGATGAATTCCTTCTATAAGGTGATAGTATTTCATACAGATATGTTCACTCTGGCACACTTTATTAAACTATTGCAGCTTTATATCATCTATTGGAATATTAAATACAATTGATTTAAGAACCAACTAAAATTTGCTTCTGACCTATTTTAGCCAATCAACTAAGGTGCTTGAAAACACTCTTAATCTGCATTTGCATGATGAAATTTTAACAAGTCATTCTTTGATTGACTACTTAAATTAAACTATTATATGGGTCTGAAAATAAAGAACTAGATAGTCTATATTAACAGGTTATATAAAAAATTATAAAGTATTAGAATTAACACTAACATAAAGTTGATGTAATGACTCTTATTTAGAGCATTATCTGGGTTAATAGTTATATAATTTACTCTTAAAGGTTTAAAAAGTAGAGCTTATAGAATTTTACAATTTTGTATTATATTAATATATAACAAATATTTAAATCAGTAACTGAAACTTTGAATTCATCTATTTTCTATATCAAAAATACTGGATTACTAAATTTTATCTATTATCTATAACCTAATTCATGACCCATATAATCTGAGTTGGGCCAATTTTTGATTCATGACTTATCAAGAAGCTAACTTGTATAGATTATCTAACCCACCAAGAAGCTAACTTGTACAGATCAACCTAACTCAGGTAAGGGCTTTAATATGTGTAAAAGATTTATATTTAGATTTATGTTAACTTATACAATTGTACAATCAATAAACAACTTCCAGTTCCTGTGAGTACTAGGAAAAAAATACTAGCTAGTTGATAATCAATTCATGATGATATTAATTTAAAAAAAGCATAGCATACATGTTATATATAATTAATTGGATCACCTGGCTATTAATGCCATAATTTTATTTGAGAATGTGCAGTATATATCTGTATGATTAACCACAGCTGCCGCAACAAATTTGGACTGGCAAATTCTTGATTTTGATTGGCTAAGAGCAATAATAAAAGATTAGGCCAGAATTACTCATAATTTTACTAATGAAATAATAGCCGTCTATTAAATGAAAATTGTTCCTGGGCCAATTTTACTATAATGTGGGCTTATTTTTTAAGAATTTCTATTTTTGTAATAAAAAAATTAAAAAGTTAATTCTAGCCGGAAATTAGTAACCAAAATTGTAATGTGGGGCAAAATTTCAAAGATCCTCGGCAGTTAGCCAATCAAAATCGAGGATTTGCCGGTCCAAATTTATTGTGGCAGCTATGGTTAATCATTGATGTACAGACTGAGATGAGATAACTCCTACAGGGAGATCCCCAAAATCCTGGGTCGGAAGCTTCGGAAGTCTGGTCGGAAGGGCCGGGTTGATCAATTTTGCCCCAAGATCACTAAGAATTTTATTAATGAAACAATAGTCGTTCATTAAGTGAAAAGTGCCCAGCTGATAATTTTACTATTAGTCTATAGCTCCCTCTAACCCTAACCCAGCCCTAATCCCGACCCTAACCATGACGCATTCCGGCCATTACGACCCGGAAATTTGGGGATCCCCCTGTAGAAAATAGACAGGACATGCACCCGGATATAGCAACTATTGCGCCGGGTGTCACCATCATCAGCTGAATTCGAGATGTGTAGCAATATTCGGTGGTTTCCCACACTGCATAACACAGGCCGACTTTGATATAAAGCTTTTAGAACACCACAAACGGCAAGATTCTGCCTGGGTAGGAGGGTTCGGGTGCAAATCTCGCTCCGTATTTACGTGATGCAATCGTTGCCTTCTTCTATATTGGCTATTTTATATTGGATCTATTGGTGAGACTAATGTTAATATATTCGCACGCTATTCATAGGGTTCCCAAAACAGGCAACTGATTAAAGGTACGTATCATCTGAATTCATATGCTCTTATGCGCCTGTCAGCTCATTGTTTTTTCAATTCGGTCAAAACAGCAATACTGATTTCGGTTGGTATCTTAGCCTGCACAATTAACAGGCCGTGACCTGCTTAGTCATCTTTTCGATCTGTTGACTTGAACGAATGATCGAAATGCAATAATTAATAATGATCACAGGAACATTGTAATTCATGATCATCTTACATATATCTATATAAATTTTTCCATGTTCAGGTCACATTTTCATAAAAAATGGTAAAGCGCACAACCCATGATTGAGTTATAAAGATTATGACAAAATGTCGTAATTTTATTATTTTTTGTTACTCGCAAAAAATGTATATAATTTCTCACGTTTTAGATCACATTTTCGGATCTGATCCAATCAAAAACGTACAACCCAGAATTGAATGAGAAATGATCAAATTTTTCTGTGATTATCAATTCATCAGGGCGGCAGAAAAAAAAAGAAAAAGAGAGAAATAACGAAAACAGGTATAGTATACTGTAATGAACTGCATGATTTTTATACAAAAATAAAAAAGTTTATACAATCATGGCTTTTTTACTATCTTGCAAAAGTAAAAGCAAGAGCAAGCACAACATTAACATCAACATCAACATCAAGAGCAAGCACAAGAGTATAGTAAACTATATACAACGCTTTCAAGTTTGTGATACAGCAAATTTCATTTTTTAGGATTTTTTCACTATAAATGGAGAATAATATCACATATTTAGAAAAAATATGTTTCACGAACTTGAGATCGCCACACAAGGATGTTAAAAAAGTGTAAGATCGGCATTTTAATAGTTGAGATTTCTCTAGATCGTTTTTTTCACAAATGTCTTCGTCACTTAGTCTAATTGTTCGGAATTCATGTCCCTTATTGAATATTTTCTGACCGAGAGTGTATCTTTCACCTACTTACTCCATTCATAAAAGATCCTTGATAAGCAAGACCAATTTTAGGATCTTTTCGAGAGATGAAACAGGCTTGATTCGCATTAGTCCTTCAGCGTCCAAATTCCGAAAAGAAGATCTTGAAGCGCTGAACATAGTTTTTCGCCCAGCTTCATCTGAAGATGCAGTCATTCCGGCAATTAATGGTATGTCTAATGTCTTTTTCTCTTTATGATTGCACACTAACAATTTTAAAATATTGTACAGTAAAAGACTATCCGAAAAAATATGAGATCCCTGAAATCAACTCATTAATTCGTGGTGATCCAAATTTCAATGTTAACAATTTCAAGAAAATTCAGGATAATCGTGTCAAAACGTTTATCGACAAACTGCACGATGTAATCAGGATGGATGTTGCTAAAGGCACGGATGAGTCTACGACTGACACTTTGGTATCAGATATGCTAAGTCATGCTGCCGATATGGATAGTTGGCCCTTTATATTTCGGTGAGTGCCACCGAAAATTCTTTTTGTGGTACAATTCAATAATTAAATTTTGCACGTACGAAATCTAGCCGCCATCCATTTTGCGAACTAGTCATTGGTGGTAAAGCTGTGTCAGCTAGACCTGAATTTGTGATTGATAAGGGTCGGATTGCTATAGTTGTTATAGAGGTATGTATTAGGGTTCTGTAAATGCCCGTGCCCGGCACATTGACACCAGGCCAGGCACTAGTGCCTTATGTCATGCCTATGCTTATAGACACAAAAGGGCATAAAATACCAGGCACATTAATGGTATGGGCACAAAAGTGCCAGGCACTAGTAAAGGCATGGGCACAAAGTGCTGGGCATAAGATGCCAAAGTGGTGCCAAGCACAATTAAATAATAAATATCAAATTTCTGTACCTGTGTCCACGCCCATGCCAAATTTTTGTGCCTGTGCCCATGTCAATGTCCATGCCAAAGTTTTTCCAAGTATTCATGTCTATGCCTGAGCCTAATTTTTTTGGGCACAGGCACGTGCCCGGGTTGCAGAACCCTAGTCTGTATGTTTCTTAATGTTCAACAGTTCAAATTTTTGTTCGCTTAGCTAATTTTTTTAAACAGGACAAACACTTGAAAAATAAAATGCTTACTAAAGGGACTGGTTTCGGAGAAGTACAACTTGCCGCTGAAATACTCGCCTGTGGTAGTGTAAATTTACGTGATGTTTATATGGGTGAATATGTTGATCAAGAAATATTTGCCATTCGCGTTATATCTAGTTATTTTACATTTTACCGTACTGTAATTACTGCATCTTATTGGGAAGAACTAGATTTAAGTCTGCCAAAAGAACAGATGGTTATGATTGAAAGATGGCCACCTAAAAATGGTAAAGATGAAGGTTTAGACATTGCGGAACTGGGAGGAAGAAAAGCAGTTCTAATGGCGTTGGCCAAAATTCGAGAACATCTTTTGCAGTAGTTATTATTTATAATAGGATTAATTTGGCTGTACATAGAATTTCTGAAATTAAAATCAAAAATCTAACAGTTAGTGTTTCGATCCTAATTTTTAAGGACCGTTCGGATTAAATTTTGATCCTCTTTGGTTTATCCGGATAACAATCCGAATTTAGATAAATTCGAATTCAATTACTGTATTAAATCCAATTCTATCTATGGTTTACATGTTTTACTAGATTACTCATAGCTTTACTGACTACTCTAAGTGTAAGTGATGCCAAATGAACTTTATCTAATAGAAGTTACTTTTAAATACCGTAAGGTTAAAATGATTAAATGCATAAGAGCTCACAGGCTTTCGTTTGGCAACCTGGATTTATTAATGCACTGTATATTTACTAAGTAATAATTCTTATGGTTTTTTTAATAACAATTAGATTATTATTTAATTTTAGCAGATGAATATAATTATTTTTATTAATCCGAGTAATTAATATAAACAACTAAATTCATGAAAAGTTATTGTTCAATACCTTTTTCGTTCGCGTTTATCGCTAGCATAAGTTCATTATTAATTGATAGGGCCGACATAATTTTTTATTATAAACGATTTATTGATCGATAATTTAATAATAAAATGTAAAGCCACGATGCAGCATATAATGCGAAGCAATAATTTTCCTTTCATTAAATTCCATAATCAATATTTACGTCTCTCTCAATCCAGCGTATTTATCATCAAAGCCTATCAGTTGTGACCAATCACATAAAAATATTTCTAGGATAATTCTTATCCATAATCCATTATTAATTAGGATCCATCCGTTAAAAATAACGAATACGATTATCAGATCCATCCGAATTGGTCGGATTACGGATCGAAACACTACTAACAATATTATGTAAACATTGGCTGTGTGAATAATCAGTGCAATACATAATGCATATCCTTTTTTTGATAAAAAGTACTTGAAATTCTATTTTCATTCAATGAGACCCAATTCTCGAAGGTGTTCCAGAATAACTATTTGGGTCTTTGTAATACCAAAATGTATCTTGAGGTGATTCAACTTTCTTCACACAATTCTTTCTTGAGTTGATCCTGTGTAGTGATCCGTACCGTCTAAAGAAACCTGACATCGGTTGAGCAATAAGCCAACTGGTTGAGAATCGGTTAGTTAAAAATTGTGTCAACTATCGGTTGAGCGATAAGCCAATCGGTTGAGAACCAGTCTGGTTAAAAGTAAACCTACCTAGGTTACCCGATTAGTCATTGGATTAATTAAAAAAGACAATGTAATTAACAATTAAAGATTTAATATCGCGATAAATCGGTGATTGCATAATTAATAATAAAACTACTTTTACATAATAATCGTCTTTAAATTATTTATTTTTTAGTTCTATTTATAATAGTTCATAAAATATTTATTGTCGCGGCTGATGCTGAAATTTATAACTATTTTTATATGAAATTTTAAATTTTTTTTAGGGTGTTTTTTCGCTTTTTTTTTAAGGGTTAGGTTAGGGTTTAAGTTTAGATTTGATATTTAAGGAGTATAGGTGGATTTTAGCAGGGCTTATATTTTTAAATCGAGCCTCCGAATTTCAGCATCGGCCGCTAAATTTATTATATAAAGAGATATTTATGCCCAAATCCTATAGTTAGGGTGAGAGGCACAGGGTTCTTGAGCATGCCCCTAGGCATGCTCTTTTATTTGATATTTTAAAAACATATATTAAGTTAAGATGCCTTCTGATTTGTTAATATTATAATATTAACTGCTTCTACAAAAATAATAGTATATTTTTATAGAGGCATGAAGAAGCATTCCTCTTGTCCAAGGCATGCCCCTCTGGGTATGCCCAAAAAATTTCATGTGCCCCTCACCCTACCTACAGTACAAGCTATTACGTTTGACAAACCTCGGATTTTGATACCTATCGGTTGACCCATCAGCTAACCTGCTAACATGCTAACCTTCACCCGGTTGGTTATAATTCCACCTGGATAACCAACCCAACAACGGTTGACCCGGAGCAGGGGACGATGATTTTCTGCGTTCACGGAATAGATTCAGATCATTTTTAAATCTTGGCCTGGATTTAGGATCTAAAGTCATCATAATGCTGGCTGACATTGATTTGGCCAGAACCTGCGGATTATAATGCTGGCCGACTTTACGTAATTGTGGTCAATCGCAGAATTTTTGCAGAATCACGGACGGAACTGGGGTCCTTTAAGGGACCCCCGGAACTGGCATTTTGCCACCGCAGAAAACCATCGTCCTTGCCCGGGAGTTGCTGACTTACTCTCAAAATCTCTCAACAATTCTTGTAAATAAACGGGCGGGTGACCTGGGGTAGAATTTATACCGGGCCTAGGGATCCTCATTTTCTGCTGCGATAGACTCCAAATTCTGCCTGTTTTACAAATCAGTTTATGCGAATTATTCGATAAATTTTCAGAATTTTGATGCAAATTATGCAATAAATTTTTTAGAATTATACTGCAAATTATGCGAATCAAGTAAAATTATGCGAAAAGTTGCGACTAGATTTTTTTATACAGTATCTTAAACCCGATTAAATAACTGGTTCCAAATTATAGTTGCGACTAGAGGTGTGAATGCTTGCTGTAATTATAATGTGTTATGGCAAAAAATGCCCGTAACTCATTATAGTTACAACAAGCTACGTTATTACATTTACACCTCTAGTTATCAAAAGCTACTTCATAGACAGACATTCGTCTGATTGGCTGATGTAAATCAATTGCCGGGTAACTTATTTATACAGTTTAAAGTACTT
>CAJVPY010003215.1:0-14497 GCA_910591965.1 Dentiscutata erythropus | reverse complement strand
TTAATAAAATTTTTAATAATTTTAATTTTTCTCTAATTGCAGGTTCTCTCTAAATGCAGGTCAAAGTACTGGTCCTGACAACATGCACTTAGAGAGAGTCGACTGTATATAGTATTTGTTAATAAAAATTTTAAATTTAAATTATTTTTTATATATTAATCCAATTTTAACCAAATTTTATAATTTAAATTAACCAACTTGTCTTTACAACTTTTATTAAGAATTTAAAAAAATTTATATAATATAATTTTTTTTAATTACTAAATATGTTTTATAAGATAATTAATAACTAATATAATTTTTTTTAATTACTAAATATGTTTTATAAGATAATTAATAACTACTATATAAAATTAGTCTAAACTAAAATTTTTAGATTATAAAAAAATTTCTATAAAATTATAAAATAGCTAAAGCTTTCAAATAATAAATATAGAATGCCCAGATTGAAGATATTTAAAATATATATTTAATAAAGTAATTAATTTTTAAAATTTACAGATAATTAGAGTTAAAAAGCATCACTTGGTAGTACAGTGTACTACTGGTAGTATGGGTAAATCCTATCCATTAATCCAAAAAAAAAAAATTTACTAAATTTTATCAAATAGTAATCGAAAAACCTTTGCTAGAAGTTTTAAAAATCTTTCAAAATCTTTAAAAGGATCAGTTTTGTTGATTAGCTGTTTCCTTTTTTGGGGTTGTATTCCGCAAAATGACCAACTCAATGAAGGTTTTGCACTTTAATTAATTTTAAATATAAAAATATAACCGGCATAACAAATATCACGTGAAAATATTTAGTAAAACATCACATTTAATTAGTAATTTATGTGATGATTTAGCATCACGGCCACGTGCCCATGTGATGATTTGAATCATGATCCGTAATTGGATTTTAACGATTTTGAGCCCATTAGAATCCTTTCATCGAGCTGGTCATTTTGGTAATATAATTATCCAAAACGAACCACTGGATCAAAATTATTTATTGTTAAATGTCATTATTTTAAATAATAATTTTTCTATTAGCATTAAGCTATTATTATTAATATAAATTTAATAATAATAAATACTACTAAAATATTTTATAAAATCAATTTGAGTATTTTTTAAAGGATTTTATTATATTTATTTTTTTTACAATTATACAAAAATGAACTTTGCAGGCAAATTTGCCAAGGGATAATATCGGGTCCAACAAGTACCAACGTAAATATCGTGCTACGCTATTTTGCAAAAATTAGGACGTACATACATACATACGTATCGTACGTACGTACTTACGAGCAACAACACATTGTTATTTATTGCTAAACCCAAAGAAGGATGCAAGTAAAGGCAGATATAATAAGATAGTGTTAAAGAGCAAAATTTCCAAAAAAATTTATACTAAAAAAAAGTAAAACGTAACATGAAAAAATGAATCATTCTCACGCAGCCCCTTCGGGCTACTGGAAGTGATTAAGGCTATGTAAGCAGCAGTATTCCACCAGGTGCTGTTCATGGTAGCAGAGCACGGCATTTACACCAGAACTTGCGCAAAATATAAAATTAATATTTTTATCATTGGTAAATCGAATGTCGTGATTAGTCGAAATGTCAAGTAGACATCTTGTATAATTTTTTATAGCAATATATACTAAGCACAGCAAGACTACTTTATCATGATAAAACTTACATACGTATTATATAATTAAAGGCTTTACAATGAGTTGTTTCTCTAAAATACAAATTCATTTAGGCCACACAAAGTTAATTTTTCGTTTTACATTACCCGCCGTCCCATTTTTTCAATTTTATTTTCATTTTTTTTTTAAGTTCCAATCGTACCAATTGTTCTATTTTTGCCATTTAATTTATTAATCTGGTATCACCCGGTAGAGACCTTAATTTTCCGGAATTGTCCGATAGAACTAATAAAAAAAAATTTGATTGCCGACCCAATTTTCTGATTCCATGTTATGCAAAGCGAAAAATTAACTATGCATGGCTTTAAATATGAACATGAGTCTATTAATTACTGTATATTAAAAAAAAAAAATCCGACCGGCCGACCGTTGATTTTGAAATCCATGTAATGCAAAACGAAAAATTAACTTTGCGTGGCCTTATATGTAAAAACCTTAAGCTACTGTAAATAACCATCTACGAATGAAAAAAGCATGCTCAAAAATTCATGACTAAACACTAAGGACCTGAAATGTACGCAGTAAATACCTAGTTGTCCAAAAAATTATGGTAGAGGAATAGTCACGTAAATTCTGGATTTTGATTGGTCGAACAATCATTTACGTTTGCCCATTTGCAAGATTAACGTAACACATATCGATATAGTTACCGCAGTCAAAATAAATATACTGTAAATCATATTGCCATATGGTATTCCTCTACGTGATACAGCCTATACTAGGTAAGTGGGACCCATTTACCAATGAACAAACCGTTGCACAACACTGGATCATCTGGTTAAAAGTTTCCCCAAGGAATTTTTATTTTAATTGAACGCGTCTATGGTTAAAAATCAACACCGACAAATGGAGCATAATGATTGTTTTTATCAGATTAACCAATCAATATCCATAATTTGCGGACACACACATTGGTGTAACTATATTGTCTGACCGTAATATCCTTCGGACAACAATTATTCCTATATGGATGGTAAATATAAAAAAAAAGAATTATTTCATATATTTGTACGTGTTTTTTTTTTCTGGACAGTTGACATGTTTAAAAAAAAGGATCCAAATGAGCTTTGTCAACTCGGTTATAATTATGAATGTGGTATTGGAATTGAAAAAGATGAGAAAAAAGCTTTTAAATATTATAAAAGAGCAGCCGAATTAGGCGACGCAGTTGCGATGTATGATGTTGGTCGTTGTTATCATCAGGGAATCGGAGTCGGAAAAGATGAGAAAAAAGCTTTTAAATATTCTAAGAAAGCTGCTGAATTAGGAAATGATGTTGCGATTTGTAATGTTGGAGTTTGTTATTTTGATGGTATAGGAGTTGAAAAGGATGAAAAGAAAGCCTTCGAATATTATAAAAAAGCCGCAGATATGGATTATAATGATGGAATATTTGGAGTTGGTTTTTGTTATTATTATGGAATTGGAGTCAAAACAAATTATCAGGAGGCATTGAAATATTATATGAAATCTGCAGATATGGGTCATATTGGTGGAATGTGTAATGTTGGTGTATGTTATTATAATGGAGAAGGAGTAGAAAAAGATTATAATAAAGCATTTGAATATTATAAGAAATCAGCTGATATGGGTGATATTATTGGTATAAATTATGTTGCAAATTGTTATCGTAATGGTATCGGAGTACAAAGAGACATTCAGAGTGCAAATCATTGGTTTAGAAAACACAGCAATCTTTTGAAACCTAATTTAAAACCCAATAAATCTCTTGTTATCAATCCCGATCTTAAAAAAGTATTATATGATGATAAATATAAATTATCTTGGATCGACTACGATGAATTTAAAGATATAAAAGAAATTGGAAAAGGTGGCTTTGCAACAGTATATTATGCACTTTGGTTTGATAGAATTAATCATAGAGATGGACATTTTGCACTCAAAGAGATTAATGGATCGAGAAATGATGTTAAAGATTTTATTAATGAGTTGAAGAATTACTACGAAATCGGTTATGAGAATCCATCTTTTTTACAACGTATTGGTGTATCAAAAAATAAAGATTATATCATCGTAATGACATACGCGGCCGAAGGATCATTACGTCAGAATCTTGAACAAGTATCAAAGATGAGTTGGAAAGATAAATTGAATATTTTATACTGTATAGCTTCGGACCTCGAATCGATTCATTCACAAGAACTCGTTCACGGTGATCTACATACTGGAAACATTTTACAATTCGAGCTAGACAATGCTTATGTCACAGATCTTGGTCTTTCAGAAAAAAAAAAAGATGGAAAAAAAATTTATAGAATTATGCCTTATATAGCACCTGAAGTTCTGGAGGGTCAATCTTATACGAAATCATCAGATATTTATAGTCTTGGGATAATAATGACAGAATTATCAACTGGAAAAAGAGCTTTTGATGGAATTTCGTTCGATACTAATCTTCAATTTAAGATCATTAATGGAACAAGACCTGAATGTACTCATGCGCCGGAATTTTATGTTAAATTAGCTGATAGGTGCATGGATAATGACCCTCTTAAACGACCAACTGCCACTATAATTGTTAACAAGGTGGGACATTGGTTAGATGAAATGAATCAAGATGATAATGATATTAAGAAGCAATTTTTAGAAAGTGATAAAGTTAAACCAGAACCTGTCGAACCAAAACATCCGAATTATTATTATTCTAATAAATTAATAAATACAGACAAAATCGATAGTGAATTGCAAGATTTAATAATCAAATAGTTCTGGTGGTGACGTAATTCTGTGATTAATAGTATTTACTATAGTTTTTATATAATTGAGGGTAATGTAACCTAATTACTATATATAATAAAAATGGCACCCCATGATTAATACTCGGATACTTTTCAATAAAGCCGAGTCTTATAATTTAGAATTATTCAAATATTTTAAACTGAAATAAGCTAAGTAGCATAACGTTTTATAATTTTTTATTTTTTTAAAAAAAATTGATATGTTGAAATTATAATAAAATTTTAAAAAAATTCATGCTCACTACATATAATATATCTCCACATACAATACATATTTCTATAAAAAGAGTGGTAAAAAAAAAGTCTTTTCGTTGTTTTATAATTTGTGGTATTGGATAAACGACATAGTGTTATCTGGAAAAATGGTTCTGAGCAGATTTGTCGGGTTACATATTGCCTACCAAATCTTGCGCTTCCTTTACAGGGCTTATGAATAAATTACTTGTGCTCAATAAAGCAAGCCTCTAATCATCTTATGTTTCTATTTATTAATAAATAAAAAAATGTAACTCATCATAACAGATAATTTAATGAACTTGAACATCTAATCTTAAATATTTCGATCAAATAAATAATCGCTATGTTTAGACTAAACTAATGCTAATAAGAAATAATAATAATTCATATTAAGCATTGTGAATAAGAAATTATTAAATGCATTAATAAAATTTTCAAAGATAAAAATATTGGATAACAATGTAAAATGCTTCCGGATTATTCATAATTATATAGATAAACAAAAGGTTAAACTGAAAATTTTAAAAGATAAGATCGTTATACTCAGATTAATAAAATTAATAGAGTGTCTTAAATACTTTGATTAGTAAATGATTATTATTTGAGTAGTTTATCTAAATGGTATGATTGATTAAATGATAGTTAAATCAACACGAATAGGAAGAAATTAAATGAGATATAGTAATACGGATGACCGTTATGTCCAAACTATGTCATAATCAAAAATTAAATGAGAGGAAAATATCTCGAATGGGTTTCAAAGTTAACAAATAAGTGTCGTATTTCAAAATAAATAAGATTTTTTCATTAAGATTTTTACCATATTGAATTATAAATCGGAAAAATAAAATAGGATTCTCTGGTTTTAACTTTGAAACCTCCTAATAATTCCATTTATAAGTTTTAAATGACAGGATTCATAAAATAAGTTAAATTTTTTTCCAAATAGCAAATTGACATATATGATCAGAGAAATAGAATACAGTATGTGTTCTTAATTTTATTTGTTTAAATGGGTTTCAAAGTTAACGATATTGAAATGAATGAGGTCTTAATAAATAAAATTTGCAATTAAGGATAGTTAAATAAGAAAATCAAAAGGAGTGTTTAGAGAATCTCATTTTACGAATAAAATTTTAAATTCATCTATGTACAGTACATAGTAGTTATCTATATGTAGTTTAAATCATAATTGATATCGGTAATAAAGTAATTACAAACGGGATCCGTTGGATTCCGGAACGCCGCTTCATATTTTGCAAACAAAATTTCAAAAAAATCTTATTCGCAAGGTGTTAATAAAAATTCTTTTAGTGTAAATGCATAACTATTATATATTCTTTTCAACGAAAACATAAAAAGGTTTTAACTTTATAAAATGATTTTTATGTGAATTTAGCACTATGTGTTATGTTAGTATGATTATTTAAATAAAGAATTATTTTCTCACTTATTAGATTACAGAGATTTAAATAAATAGCTCTCATTACATTTAAATGGGAAATTCTATTTTCACCCGGGTTAAAGTCACCCGATATTTAATTTTTATTATATTATATAATATAAATCTATATAATATCATTAAAATTATCTATACTAACAATTAACTAATCAATATATAGAATTTTTAGTTTTTATAGTAGATTATATTATATAATATAGTAGCAATTATATATTGGGTGACTTTAACCCGGGTGAAAATAGAATTTCCCTAATTCAAATTGACCAATGAGATTAATCTGTCATAAGCTTATAATTTTCTAAGTCCAAACTACATGAAATTAGTTAAATTAAAAACTCAAGAATATTTTTTAGTATAAAAAGAGTGTCTTAATTCTAAATATACTTAAGATTTAGCTAATATGTTTTCAAAATAAATATATTTAGTTAAATAATTTTCACAAAAATAATTAAAAATGATGAATTTTTTTTTTTTGCACTTTAGTTTCAATTTATAAAAAAATATTTTTGCATATTTTATTAATTTCTAATATATTGTATAATTTGTGTATAATTTGAGTTAAAAATCTGTATAATTTTGCATAATTTGCAATTTCATGCATATGTAATTTTAGATACTAACTAGGGTAGTTCTAAAGTAGAGAAATATTGTGTAATACTCAACCAATCAAATTATAGAGTTGTGATAATTGCTAGCAAAGCAAAACAAGAAAAAAAAGTAAAAAATAGTAATCTAAAACCACCTAGAGTAGATAAAGTAAAAAATTAGAAAAATAATTTTATATATAAAACCTATTTAGCTTTAATCTAAGATAACCCTAACTCTAAAGTTAATTCAATAAATATATATATTATAAGAATCTATTCTACTTTAGATATCTTCTTATTAGTAATTAATTTTTTTTTTGGTTTGCTTTTTTGGATTTTACAAATTTTAACAAATTGTAACAAATGCATAAAAGCAGTGTGTCAAAGCACTGCACAAGCTTAATTGTGCTTAAATTTTTTTGATTACCAAACAATAGCTATATATATATAAATACTACAATAAAAATTAAGAATAAAGAGTATATTAATTATTTTTTTTATAGAATTAGTAGTTATTTTTTGTATAATATATATAGTAATTAATTATTTAAAAGTAAATCTAGAATTTTATAATAAAAATTTAGATTATTTCTTTTTTTTTGGTATTAAAATAAGGTTTTGTGTATATCTTAATTGATCAATTTATATAAAAATTATATAGAAAAAAACTATATACAAACTTAATTTGTATAATAACAAATAAATATAAATTACATACAAAAATAAAAGCTCAAAACTAATTTATCTATAATCTACTAAAGTAGTTAAAACTAATCTAGGTTTATAGTTTGAATATTTAAAATATACAGTTAACTCTTTCTAAGTGCATGTTGTCAGGACCAGTACTTTGACCTGTATTTAAAAGAAGCTGCAATTAGAAAAAATTAAAATTATTAAAAACTTTATTAATAAAAAATAATAAAATCTTTAAAAATTAATAACTTTTAATTTATTAATCCAATTTGAATAATTTAACTACCAAAATGATTCTCTTATAGAGACGATTCTAATGAATCTAAAATCTGCCCAAATCTAATTATATAATTTTGCTTGAGATTATTAATAGTTTGTATTATATTTACTATAGTAAATATAATATAAATATTAATGATCTCGAGATCACATAATTAGATTTTATAATTTTAGATTCATTAGAATCACCTCTATAAGAGAATAATTTTGGTAGTTAAATTATTCACATTGAATCAATAGATTAAAAGTTATTAATTTTTAAAGATTTATTATTTTTATAATAATAATTTTAATTATATGGGAAATTCTATTTATACCCGAGTTAAAGTTACCAGATATTTAATTTTTATTATATTATATAATATAAATCTATATAATATCATTAAAATTAATCTATACCAACAATTAACTAATCAATATATAGAATCTTTATTTTTTATAGTAGATTATATTATATAATATAGTAACAATTATATATTGGATAACTTTAATCTAAATAAAAATAGAATTCCCCTTATTATATATTATTAGTTTATATTATAATTAAAAGGAATAAATATATAAATTTTAATAGTTTTATAATATAAATAAATATTCTCAAATTTGATTGGCTAATATATTAAAAATATATTTAGAGAGAATATTTATATATATATAATTTGAAAAATAACCTGCATTTAAAGAATATAGAACATGCACTTATTTTATAAGTTCTGACTTGGAACTAGGATATTTTTATGCAAATAAAGAGAACTTGCACTTAGAGAACATGTATTTAGAGAAAGTTGACTGTAGTTGATTAAGTATTAAGTTTGAGATTGCTTGTTCTAGAGAAAAGTAAGTATTGAGTTTAAGATTTATTAATTAGCAAAGCTATAAAAATAGCTATAAGTATATGTAATAATTGTCTTTTGTATTTTAAAAAAATAAAAAGTAAAATAGTGTATTGTAACTATACTGAAATAGAATTTGATAATTTTTTTTTAGTTAGAGAAGTTGGCATAATATAAAATTTATATATTATTATAAAGTTGATTAGAAATATTTAAAAATATTTATATAATAAAATAAAAAGTATTGAAGTATAAAATTTTAAAAGTATCTAAAGATTGAATTAGTAGTATAAATATAAGTTCTTTAAATATAGTATAGAAAAAGAATGAATATAATAAAGATACTAAAAAAGAAGTTAACACCGGGTATAATAAAATAATATATAATATATTGTTTAGTTAGTAATTTGAAAGATTAAAACCAGAGTTTGAAATAATATTTAGTATATAAAAGTTAATGTTTTGGGTTAGAGAGCAATTATAGATACAATTATACTAGTATAAAAGGAAGTCTAGATAACTATAATAAAAACAGTTTGACAATTATTTTTACTACAAAAAAATCTAAAATTCTTAAAAAACTAGTGTCTGTAAAGGTTGAAACAGACAGGGAAGAAGTCCTTAAGCTCTATAACTTGGCAGTTGTTATTTAGAGGTAGTTCTCATACACTATCTGCTAACTTCCTCAGAGTTTATCACTTACCACGGGGCCAGGCACTTGTCATTTGAAATAGTTCTCATATGCTATTTGCTGACAAGCCCAGAGTTTATTACTTATCTGAAAAAATAAGGAGAGTACCTGCACCTTCCTATGGATTCAGTGTGTTGAATAAAGAAAATACACACTCCTTTACTAAACAAAACAAAGTGGTTTCGTCTCTTTTCTTCACCTCCTTGTCACTCTTTTAAAATTTCCCACAAAAGTGGGTAAAATAGTTTACCCCCTCCAAAAGATCAGCATTGTTTACTCTTCCCAAATCTGGACAGTTCTGGCAGACTGCGATCACATGTCTGGTTTGGTTTGTTTATGGACCATGATGCTTCACGTAATACCAAGGTTGGCCGCTTACGTCGTTTAGAAGTCCAGATGACCTAGTTGGAAATTTTACTTGATAAGGCGAAGCTTTACAATAGAGATATACAAATATCATATTTGTTATATAATTTTTTCAGCCTGGCATGGGTTATAGTAGTGCCAAAAAAGATGGAATTTTCTGCTGTTCTTTTTGTTTTCTTTTCTTTGTAATTTTTTCTTTTATATTCTCTTTCATATTTGTTTTCTTTTTATATATTCTTCTTTGTTTTTTCTTTTTCTTTTTGTTTTTGTCATTTTCGTTTTATCTGTGTTTTTTTTTGTTTCTTACCCCATTTGTTCTATACCCCTTTGAAGAAGAAAAAATGTTAAGAAAAAGGCAATCTTGACAAAGCTAGCAATAAGCATTTAGTGATTTTTTCAGGGAGTCATCTAGCAAGTTAGATGCCAGAGATGAATAAATTATTGCTGTGGCAGATTGCACTTGGGCACTATTACGAGCAGCTGAGTAAATCTTTATTGAAGAGTAGAAGGGGGTAGAAGGCATTGAGTTTATTGCAGGCTTTTTGTTCAGAAACCATGTATTTAGATTACACACCCCTAATACAATAAAGGCAGGATTGCCAAATTAAAAAAAAAATAGCTCATTTATAATCAGCACTGTTTTTATAGTCAGAATTGGGGCAAATTTTATATGAGTTTTATAATAGAGTGAAATCTGGCTTCTGTCTATAGTAAAGTCTTTTTTTTACTAAGTTAACCTTTTTCAATCTTTAACAAATGTTGTAGAGCTCATTTTTGCAGTTCTAATGGTAGCAAGATCATTAAAATTGGCCTTGTAGTTCTTGAGATATTGCAACTTTCCTTTTTTTGCACATAAAACTTCTTTACAATATTGTAAAAAAGTTTTATATATACAAAGAAAGGAAAGTTACAATATCTCAAGAACTACAAGGCCAATTTTAATGATTTTGCCACCATTAGAACTGCAAAAATGAGCTCTACAACATTTGGGGACCCCTATAGCAAAACAAGGGACTTGGACAAAAAAATTTGAAAATTTGTTCTTATGATAATTTTATTCTAATTAAACTAATTCTTCGAGATATTGGATTTTTTTAAAAAAAATTTTTTTTGGCCCAGCCCCTCCTTTTGCTGTGGGGGTCCCCATTTGTTAAAGCTTAAAGAAAGGTTAACTTAGTAAAAGAAAGACTTTATTATAGACAGAAGCCAGATTCCACTCTATTATAAAACTCATATGAAATTTGCTCTAATTTTTATTAAATTAGCAATTAAGTTAAATCAAATTTATTACACACTATAGAATTTTTTCCATTTACTTTTGTTTTCATTAAATCTTTGAGCTCTAATCTTTCTGCAAAACTTTTTAAGTCTAGAATTTCATCCACATTATTATTTGTAACTTTAGGCTTTGAATTGGATTTGAAAATACAGTATGATTCTAAAAACAAAAAATGACTACCTGAAGTTTTCTGAAGTTTTTTTTTAAATATTTTTGAC
Source organism: Dentiscutata erythropus (assembly GCA_910591965.1). NCBI lineage: Eukaryota > Fungi > Glomeromycota > Glomeromycetes > Diversisporales > Gigasporaceae > Dentiscutata > Dentiscutata erythropus. Next base: position 3,402 of record CAJVPY010003215.1, on the reverse strand, counting down.
AACTTGGAAATCCAGGCTATGCACATTCTGTTTATGAAATGTATAAGTTTTTGAGAAGGAACTGTCCTTTTAAGAAAATGATTCAATATTTGTAAAAAAATTTTTTACAGATACAATGAAATTATTACGTAATTAATAAATCAAAAAGCATTGCAAACACCTGATATATAGTTAGTTGAATGCACCAGACATTAAACTTTATGAAAAGCATTGTGTTACATATGGATTTATTTGGACAATGCTGGTGGTTTCCCGCTTTGCTGACACAAGCCGGCTGTAAACAGAGAGCACATGAGGAATGTGAGCGGAGAAATGGTAGGATCACTTGTTCATCTATTGGGTGAGTTGAGTGGGTCAAGAAAATATTTAGATCGGGTTCGCTGGGACCGGGTTTCCAGTATTTTTAGTCCCGCTATTTATGCATTATTGTCTTTTCTTCTTTCATATTGCCATGGGGCTGTGCATTGCTTGGGCGTTAAAAGGTATATGTTATTGCATCATCTGCATATGATCTTTTGCCTTTAATCAGTTTCTTTTGTGAGTTGGTGGCCCCGGCTTTGAACGCCTTTCGATCACATGATTTACCATCACTCCGCATTAAATGATTTTTATTGAGAATGCATAGTATACATCAGTGCAATTGATGTACAGACTAAGACAGGACATGCTCCCAGAAATAGAAACTATTATTGTGCCAGGTAATTCCCACACTGTATAACGCAGGCTGACTTTTGATATGAAGCATTGCTCCATATTTGCATAATGCACTCGTTGCCTTCCTCCGTATCAGCTATTTTATATATTAGATCTATTGGTGAGACAAATGTTATTATATTCGCACGCTATTCATAGAGTTTCCAAAACATGCAACTGATTAAAAGGTACTCATCTCAATTTATATGCTTTATGTACGCACCCGTCAGCTCATTGTTTTCTCAATTCAGTCAAAACTGAAATACCTAGTATCTTAATCTGCACAATTAGCAAGCTGTGACCGGAGTATCCCTGCTTATCTGTCTTTTCAATCTGTTGACTTCTCATCAACTTGAATAACACATCACCAAAAGAATCTTCTAAAATTCTTTTCTGAATTACAGAATTAACACGTCACCCACAAGAACCTCAGTCATGTGATCTTCTGACATTTTATAAATTCTTTTTATTATGTATTGCAAGTACATGATTTGCTTCACGATGTTATGCTAATATTTATGTTTTTTCTTGATCTCATATTCGGTTGCTTGGCATACTGCAAACTTGTATTCCTATATATAGTAAATTCTTTCTTGTGTATGTGCAGCTCTTTTATTGTAATTTTGAAAATTGACTGCCAATAAATTTACCATTCTTAATTATTAACATTCGGACTTCACTTTGATTTTCACTTTGATTTTTGTTTTGATGAATATAAAAAGCCCTTTAATCAATTATTTAAAATAAGCAATATGAATACTGAGTGAGAGTTACTCCTGATACTAGTGTTAATGTGAGAGTTACTGCTAAAACCTACTCCTGATACTAGTGTGAATGTGAAAGTTACTACTCCCAATACTGGGTGAAAGCTGCACCCTAATTAGAGGCCTGCAAATTCCTAATTTTAAGGCCCGGGCCCAGCCTGCAATTAGGGTTACAAATTTTTTGCCAGCCTGGGCCTGCCCGCAGTTAAAAATTTTTTGTCAAGCCCGGCCCGTTTTGGCCCGGCCTGCAAATTTTTAATATAAATTTTTTTTCAAAATTTTGGCCCAGCCCATGATTATAAAAATTTTTTTTAGGCCTGCCCAGGCCCACACATCGGGCCGGGCAGCCTGGGCTGGTCTGGGCTTTGGGATCCAATGCAGGCCTCTAACCCTGATACTAGCGTGAATGTAAGAGTTACTACTAAAATCTACTCCCAATACTGAGTGAGAGCTACTCCCTGATACTAGTGTGAATGAGAGTTACCACTAAAACCTATTCCTGATATAGTGCGAATGTGAGAGTTACTACGAAAATCTACCCTGATAAATTATTCAGCATTAGTTAATGAAATAATGGTCTTTGTAAATATCTTTATATAGTCTTATATAGTACTACTTATATAATTTTGTTCAATTTGTATTAGTTAAGTAATTAAGTGATGAATTTAAAATTAGTGTAATGTTTTTATTACTATCTAACTCTTATTTATTCATGTTAATTTAGCTGTAAATGTAAAAGGATTATATATTTAATAAAATAAATATTATTACATAATGCTACTCACTAACTTTATTTAATTTATTGAACATAAAGATCTTTTTAATCAGTGCGTTTAAAATAAGCTTGACATTTGTGACTGTTTCATTATGGGAAGAAATTACAAATAGGTTAGTAATGGCAAAAAAATGTCGAGATCACAAGACCGAATGATTGCTTCTGACTACTCGGAGAACGTACATAATTTTACAAATGGTGTATCTTGATAGTCCGATAATTTATATTCTTATTATTTATAGTTTTTAATACCGTATAATGTGTGTAATGTAATATATGATTTATCAAGCTATGCCAAAGTGCCGGGAAGATCGTTAATCTTGTGATCTCAACATTTTTTTACCAAGACTAACCTATCTGAAATTACCAGAATTTATTTAAATATTGTAAGAAGCCTGCTTATTTGAACAATGCTCTAGTAATGTAATATTGGTTTTTGCTATGAATATAGAGATGGGTATACTTATCTTGGTATCTTGATATGTTGCAGCAAAGGCCATAAGCTTTGAAACTCAGACCAAGTCTTTCTATACCTCTTTTCAGCCCTATGAAAACTCGATACACAGAAATGCATGCATAAATACGAAATTTTATGCGGATAAGCACGGGTTTCAGTATCACTGATCATCCAAAAAATTTAATACACGTTATCACACGAAAAATTGAAATTCGTGCACTATCATGCACAGTGTCATATCCATATATTGACATGTATTAACCTTAATGACCACATAATTTCCGTGCACTAATGTGCACAATCATTAAGATTCTTAATAATTGTGCACGTTAGTGCACAGAAGTCAAGAATCTTAACAATTGTGCATGTCAGTGCATGAAAATAATGATTGTTAAGAATCTTAACAATTGTGATGATCATGACATCAGTGCACTGAAATTATGATCGTTAATATTATTAATGATCATAATTTCAGTGCAACGTGATGATTGTGACGTCATTGCACTGAAATTATAATCATTAATATTATTAATGATCATAATTTCTGTGCAACATGATGATCATTAATGATCATAATTTCTGTGTATTGACGCGCACAAAAACATTCGTTCTGTGAGTAAATAAATATTTATTTGTTTTTTTTGTTTTACTTCTTTATTTTTTTATTTTTTTTTTACAACTCACAAATTTATATTGTTTTTGAAGTTATCCTT
>CAJVPY010003214.1:0-14498 GCA_910591965.1 Dentiscutata erythropus | reverse complement strand
TATGGACTTTATTACTTTACTTTTTTGGTTTAGTTTAAAAAATTTTAATACAGAAGCACAAAAATAAGATTATATATATATTATATATGTATCATATATATGTACTTATATACTTACTTTTGTAAATTACAATATTACTAGCTTTTTTTAGTTACAACATAGTATTACAATTTTGCAAAAAATTTTTTTATTCATATATTTATTTGCTATTTTTATATATTTACCAATATTTGTTCACATCTTTGTTATTATATTAAATACAGGATTTATGTAGATCAGAACTTGATTAAAACTTGTTAAAAAAATTGCAAAGCCCATTATATTAACAAAAGCAGAAGCTTGTCAATAAAGTGACAAAGTGGCTATTATTGTAAGATTAAATTTGTGAAGATCGTATGTTCTTTGTTGTTTTAGCTTTTTATAGGCTGTGTTGTAATAAATTTTGAAATATCTTATTAAATACAAGTAATTTCTAATTAATGTAGTAATTATATACAATTATTATATATTGAACTACTTAAATTACAAAAATTAGTATAGTGAAATAAAAGAGTAATTATCTGACTTTAACAGAATAATGATCTATCATTGAAAAGTTATTTTTTTTCATTTATAACAAAGGCAGATTTTATTATTTCCTTTTACTTTTAGTTATTCTGTAATAACTTGGCAATTTAGAGTAATATAACTGCCGTTGTAATACAAATATCTTGTTTTAATTATAATTAAGCTTTGCAACTACAATTATAGTATAATTTTACAGTGTTTGGGCTTTATGGCTATGGCAGTACAAGAATCTTTAGTATAACTATCAATATAAAACTCATTTATGAGAATATAATAGAAGTTAAATTAATCTTAATTATAAATTAATATATTAATAAAATAGTTGTTAGCGAAATGATACAAATCTAAGAAGCAAGTAAAAATAAATAATTATTCTTAGAAGTATCTTCGAATTATTAAAGAAGATTAGAATATTAATAAGTTTAAAAAAAAGCATGTTTTGAACAAATTAAGAAGTAAAATAAAAATACTTATATTATATCATCCAAGTTTTTTCTTAAAGAATTAACTATTAGTAGATTAAATTGAAAGATATTAAAATTTTTTATCAGTCTAAAATATAAAAAGAAGATATCCAAATTAAAAAAAATTATCGCATTGCAATAAAAATTCCTTTTTATAAATACTTCTTTTTATTATCTCAATTTTTCTTAAAAAAATTTTTTTTATTCTACTATTTATCATGAATCGTGAAGTATATACAACTGTTAATACTACACATAATAAACAAAAATTATTATTCGTGGATACTTACTTGTAAAAGACAAAAATCGTGATAACTCTTTTTATTGGTGCTATAAATATAAAGATTCTCATAATTGCAAAGTAAGAGCAGTTACAATTTTAGAAGGCCAAAGTCATGTCTTAAAAAAGTTTAGTAAGCATAACCATGCACCAGAACCAAGTCATGCTGATGTAATTCAAGCATTAAATAATATGAGAGAAATAGTATCCCAAAGCCGTGAAAGACCATCTCAAATAATCTATGATATAACAATTAATATGCCTGAAGATTCTTTTTATTATATGCCTAATAATGAGGCATTACGCAAGCAGATTTCATGTATTTGACTTAAAAATATACCTATTCAACTACAAGCACTTCAAGAAATAGATGTTCCCAATCAATTACAAGTAACTATGAGAGGAGAACAATTTTTAGCTAGAGAAATAAATCTTAATAATGAAAAAATTATGATTTTTTGCACTAGTAATAACTTACTTTATTTTGAGGAAGCAAATTATTGGTTGATAGACGGTATCTTCAAAACTGTACCTACACTTTTTCGTCAATTATATACTATCCATGCCCCAGTTGGAGGTGAAACTAATTTTTGTGTTTTTCCTTTAGTTTATATTTTAATGACCAACCAATTAGAAGAGAGTTATAAACAAGTATTTCAAGAATTATTAAATTTGAGTAAAGAAGCAAGTTATAACTTAAATCCACCTGTAATTATAACTTATTTTGAACAGTCAGTTATTAATGCTGTTCAGATTAAGTTTCCTAATTCTGTACATAAAGGTTGTTTCTTTTATATGTGTCAAAATTTTTGGAGAAAAATTCAAGTTGAAGGATTGGCAATTGAATATGGCAATAATAAAAGTTTTAGTTTTAGATTATGTCATTTAGTAGCTCTCGCTTTTCTTCCTTATTTGGAGATTTTAGCTGCATTTGATATAATTAAACCTTTAATGCCTTCTAATACTATTGAAATTGTTAATTATTTCGAAAATAATTACATTTATAGAAAAATTCAATAATAGCTTCAAAATAAAGTTACAACTCAAATTTCACCTTTATTTCTGCCATCATTTTGGTCAGTACATGAATTAGTTGAAAATGGATTTCTTAGAATGCAGAATTTTGTTAAAGAATGGCATAATAGATAGAGCAATATTGTAGAAAAAGCTCATCTTGGTACTTATACAATTATTGAGGAGATACGTAAAGAACAACAACAAGTTGATATGCAAATTGAACATGTATTACATGGTAAACTTCGTCCAACTCAACATAAATACTTAGTTGATCATAAAAAAAGAATTATATTAGTTTTTAATAATCATGATACTTATACAGTTGTTGATTTTTTAAGAGGTATCACACATAATATTTCTTAATAATTATGTATATTTAGCTATGATAAACTACAAGCATATTTAAAAAAATAGCTCCAAACAAATTTATATTTTTTTATTTTGGTTTTTTTTCTTATTTCGCAGTTTTTTTTATTTTATATTTATTTTATCTTGCATTTCTTTTTTTTTTTTGTTTTTTTTTTATTTCGTTCTCTTTTTTATTTCATTCTTTTTTTTTTGAGTTTTTTTTTTTTATTTAAAGTTCTTTTTTTTATTTTAGGTTTCTTTTTTTTACTCTTTTTTAATTTTTTTTTTTTTTATATTTCATATTTACAAACTTAAATACAAAAATATTTTCTTTTTTTTTATTTCTTGTTTCTTTTTTTTTTTTTTTTTTTTTTTTTTTTTTTTTTGTTTTTTTTTTTTTTTTCATTTTTTTTTTTTTTTTTTTTTTTCTTTTTTTTTTTTTTTTTTTTTTTTTTTTTTCATTTTTACAAATTTAAATAAAAAAATATTTTTTTTTTTTTTTTTTTCTTGTTTCTTTTTTTTTTTTCTTTTTTTTTGATTTATTATTTGTTATTTTTTATTATTACAAGTTTTGTCTTATGTATCGTTTGAGTATTATAAAGATATTTATTATAAATTCATCAATTGCAAAAATATAAGGCAGTATAAGAGCTAGAATAGGTTAAAGTTGGATAAATTTTAATCTTCGTTCTCTAATAAAAACATGCTTGTAATTAGGGTTGCAGCCCAAACCATTTTTTTTGAGTTATGACATTTAAAGTTAATTTTCTAGTTTTCATAGCATAAACCAAAAAAAATAACCCACCTGCTCTTTTACTAAAATGTATCTATGGTGTTTTATCACCTATATTGCATAATCTTAAAAACTGGATAACTAATTAATATGCAATACTCTAAGTAAAAATTCTCAGGAGCCCTAATTTCCCCACCAGTTGTGATTGGTCACATGAAATACCATATTCAATTGGTAAACTAAATCACGCCACCACAGCCACAAAATCAAAAACATCGTTAGTTTTTCTTCAAAAAAAAAATTCAAATAATTATTAATGAATGTTTATGCCTTTCAAATTCTTATAGTAAAAAAATAAAAAAAAATCAAAATAATCTAAACAATTTAAACATTAACGAAAATAAGTGTTTCTGGCACAGCCAAGAAAATTTTATAAAGTCTTTTGTTCGGTACTTTATTCTCAAGAGAATAAAATTTTGTTGAAACTTAAAAAATACCAAAACTGTTTCAAAATTCCTTAATTATGGCCACAATTTTACTTTGTTCAAAAAATAATTAACATGAACATTTGAAATATTTTAAATTCATTTTATTGATACTGTTACAATACTGCAAATAAATAGAATGCTACTGCAAATTGCTAATTAATGGGTTTTTTTTATATATACTAATACAATAATGTACTCAAGTTTTCAAAAGCCATTTTCCTGAAAAAAAAAATAATTAGTCAGTATTAAGTTCTTTCAGGAAAATAGCTTTCGAAAATCGTACAGTAATATTTCAATAGGTGCTAGTTTGCTAATTAGTAATGCTAAAAATAGATGTTATTGAAATATCTGATATTAGATATGAAAATGATGATTCAGAATTGACAAATTATGCTGATATTTTTCAAGCAATAGAGAAAGTTTCTACCAACTATAAAGAAATTCAACAGAATACTATGACAAAATTGGAAAACAACTCAACAAATAATGAAATAATTCGTGGTTATGAATTTTTCTTTGAAAAGTTTAGCCAAATTGCAAACAAAATAATTGAAATTTCATTCAAAAACCCCTCTATCGAACTTTTTCAATTTTCTTTATTTGAAAAGTGACAACACCACCTAGTAACAATTGATCAACATAATGGATCACTTCAATCAGCAATGGCTAAAATTACTTACTGCTAAGTTGCTAAATAATTAGTAAATTTTTCATACTCTTACAAAATAAAATAAAATAAAACAAAGCAAACCAAAAAAAATAAAATTAGTACTATAGTCCTTCCAGGTTACTGGCTTGTGACAGTAATTAAATGAAGTACTCAACTCCCGTTTTAAGGATCTAGACTTCTGTAATACCATACCAATAGGGAGTACTATAAAAAGAGCGGTAGCCTAATTTGGTGGTGTATGATGTGAATACCTGGAACCATGCAAACAGCTCTCCTAATGGCAGCAGCAGGTGGTTTGAGATACAGGTCTTCGGATAGCAGCAGCACCTGGCTTAAGATACAGATTAGGAACTGAAGTAACATCTCGAACTGGAAGCAAGAAGAGTGCCCAATCCTAGAACACCAATTTGGAAGTTATACAAGAAACGAATTAGGAGTAATGTGATAAGTGATGAGGGGTGGATGATAACTGGTAAATGTTATACAGTAGTATATATAGCGGTGTATATACAAATTAGTAAAAACATTAAGGTTTTGAGTTAAATTAGGACTTAGGGTGCTTCTTGATAGAGGTGTCTGAAGATGTCTATCTCACATGTAAGATTGTGCAGACAGTTGCATCTGGGCGCCATATAGGGTAGCCGAGTGAGGTCATTACAACTACTTAGGTTAAAATATATATGTAATATAATATTCGATTAAATAAGTAATAAAGTTAATGACAAAATCATTGAAGTTTAAAAAAAAAAAAAAATACTATAGTCCTGTATAAATTAAATAATCTCACTATATTAAAGTTCTTTATATGAGATAAACTTTTTACATGTAGTAAAGTTCTTTAGCAAACTTGAATTATAATAAGTTTGATGCTTACATTAAAATTGATCTAAGTTAGAATATTTCGGTCAATTAATAATCTACAAAATCCATAGTTGAGATAAATTAGTGTGAGTTAGAAGTCAGAAATAAAATACAAATTTTACATTAGTTACTTTTAATTATTTGAAAATTGCAAAAGTATTTTATGTTATGCTATAAAAACTTTGGCATTATTAAATTTCAAAATATTATATGTTAATGTTAAAGCCAGAAACTTGATAAATAAAGCTTGGATTAATAAATAACCAACATGTCAAATTAAATTAACTCAAATAAAAAGTGAATAAAATCTGTTGGTAAAATAGGTTGTCAGAAAAAGTGTATTTAAAAAAACCTAGTGTCAGAAAAAAGTCAAATTAGAAATATGTCTTGTTGGAAAAATGTCTTGTCATAAATATGAGATGTCGGTAAAGGAAGCTGTAGAAGATATGTTATATTGGTGAAATATTCTGTCGGCAAAAAGTGCTGTAGGAGAAATATTCTGTCAGGGATATGGTGTCAGGAAAATGAGATAGCAGGGAACTTTCGGGGTATCAAGCAACAATCATGCTATTTGGGCTGGAATGCATCCAACAATTTATTGCATGTGTGTAGTCCTTTTTGTTATTATGATTTACAACTTTATAATAAATTTTAAAAGCTTCAATATTATATTTTTGAGTTTTGGATTATAGAATTAGATTTCAGATTATAGTTTTGGGGTTTCGGGTTTTGGAGTTTCGATTTTTTTAAATAAATCTAAAACTAGTTTCAGATTAAAACCCTCTCGAATCTGTTTCGAGTAGGTTTCATTTTGACACTATCTTTAGTATATAGTGTGTATAGAATATACAATATATATAATACACATATGATATATAAACTATCTATATGCAAAATTTCACAAGGAGTAATCTAATTTTTGAGATATGAATAGTTTTACATTTTGTTTTAGAATATTCTAAATTTTTTTTTGTGACTATACTATAGTTGTTAGACGAAATCTTGAGGTTTTGTACTGACAAAATATAAGATCTAGATTCGTCTTTCATCAACTAAAATCTCAAATGGCAAAATAATAAAAGGTAACGAAACTGGCGAAATATGATGAACTAAAAGGTGATGAAACTGATGAAACTGCAAAGGGTACAAAACTAATAAAAGATAAGAAACAGAAGCAAGTATAAGTAAGGATACTACTGGCTTCTACATTTATATTTATATAAGACTGAAACTTAAAACATACAATTATATTAATTTTAATAAGTAATTTAAGAAGTAATTTATCAATTAGGTAAATTAGCACAATTAAGATTATTCACATTTTTCTGTATATCGATATCCTATTAGCTAAATCAATAAAACATGCATTGTTTTCAGATCTTCAATTATAAAATTTCTGTAATTAGCTTTTCAAAACCTAAATATACAAGCCAGGTCAAGCTACTAAACATCTTTAGCATTAAACATAGATGCTAATGGCTTATTTGCTATTTACAATTTCTGTAATTGGCTTTTTAAAATATAAATATACATACAAGTTAATAAATATCTTCAGTATTAAATATAAATAAAAAAGCCTCATTAATGATTTATCGTTGGGTTAAATATATAAAATTATAGAGATAATTTTATTATTTTTATTGATAGCTTCATCAAAGCCAAAATTTCAGTAGTAATTTTTTAGCGAGAGAAGTAGAAATTCACTATTATCATAAAGTTTCATTAATTCAGTTTTTTTTTTTTTTTTTTTTTAGTGGGAGCTCATGGGGGTTTTTTTTTTAGCAGAAATACTAGGATTTTGTTATTTTGAATTTGGGGATTGTCTTTTATTAGCTGAATTTGAGGTTTTGTTTCATCTTTTGTCAGAGGTTTTGTTATTTTGGGGCTCAAGTTTCATCTTTTGCCACTAAGCAAAAAAAGTTTTGTCTGTCAACTATAGACTATACTATATGAACTACCCCAGTAACACTGACAGATTTTCACAATTTTTAAAATAACAAAACATTATATTATGGTTAGTTTGTGATCTTATGATCATATTAGAGCTTTTTTTTATACCAAAATTTTGCAAAGAATTTTTTTTGCTAATGCACAGTAAGTAGTTTCATATATAAAATTTTGAATTATTTACTATTTTTTAAAAAATGCATAATTTTCACATTACACCTGATCTTAAAATCTAATTGGCCAATTTATATCAATTAGTGAAAATCTATTAGTGCTACTGGGGTATAGTTGGTAGTAGTATAAATTAATACTATTACATACATGCCGAGCATAGTGGATATTTAATTTGATTAGTTAAAAAATGTAAACAAATAAACAAAAAATATAAACAATATGCATAATATAGATCATTAGTGTGTGTAACAATAACGTAACTATTATAGACAAATATTCTGAATGTACATGATAATTAACCAATCAAATTATGAAATTTTTTTAAAATGTTTACTAGAAAACAAAGAAAATTTCACGCATTAGTATAAGCTTTTATTATAATAAAAGTTTTTTAGGTTTAGATCTTACACGTAACATCTCAATTTTCTTTTTTTTTGTTGGCTGTTTTTAGCATTTAAAGCTTATATACGGCTAATATGACTAATATATAATAAATAAAAATTTTTGCTTCTAAGTGAAGTTCTTGAGGTTATTGATTATTTTTGATTATTTTTGTACAAATGTTTTTTCAAAATTAGAAATGGCTTTTACAGTAATTTTTTTATAATTGATTTATATTAGCCAATCAGACAAATATTTGTCTATGAAGGCTGGGCTGAAGTTGAAACAATTTCAAAACATAGGACCATACATATTAAAATAAAATGCGGTCAAAGCATTATTTTATTTTTACTGGCCACACAGGCTAGCAAATAAACACTATCCTATAATTACCCAAACTCTAATCATATTTTAATATACCCAAACCCTAATCTATTCTAATATAATTGCCCAAACTCCACTCATATCCTAACTTAATCACCCAAGCCCTAACCTAACATAACTGCCAAACTAAACCATATTCTAACATAATCGCCCAAACTCTAACTAGACGAAACCCAATTATTTATTAACCAGCAGGTCCAAAACCAATAATATAAATACTTTACTACTACATAGTACTCTTTAGGTTATTTCTAGAGATATAGTAAAATCATTACAATGATAGTTATTACACTGCCATAACTTACTATATATCTTCTATATTACTTGCTATAGTTATGACAAGTTATGGCAGTATGATGACTATTATTGGAACGATACTACCACATCTTTAGTTACTTCATTTGTGTTATTCATTTCATTCAGCTTGCAAATTAAAGATCAGTAGTTAGTAAAATTAAAGTCAGTACAAGTTCACAAAACGAGAACATAAGTCTTATAGTATCCCTCAAATCATTTCAGTTAGCCCATGAGGATAAAAATCATTAATCGATGAAATTGAATTAGCAAAACAAGTTCATCAAACCAAGAGCATAAATACTTCTTTACCCTTCATTTGCTTATTCATTTTAAGTTCACAAACCAAGAACATAAAGAATCTTAAATAGATAGAATTAAATCAGAAAATAAAGTTTATCAAACCAAAACTTATACAATATTCATCTCATTTTTTTATCTAACCAATGAGTGATTGTTTCAATAATTTCTGTTGCAGTAGGCTATTTATTATGATCTTTATCCATACATTTTATAGCTAATTCAATAAAACAATCTGGCCCTAAACATCTAGGTCTTGATCTGTGGATAATTTTTGATAAGAACACTTTTTTCTTATTATTGAATGATCTAAAAAGTATAAAGTTCTTGTAAAGTGCATTTACTAAAAATGATAAATCACTTAACAGTACAAAAAATGAAATCTACACTAATTTGAAAGTGCAAAAACAATAATACTTTAGATGACAAAATTACACTGTTAAAGACTCAATATGAAACTACAAAGTCTACATTCACAAGAACACCTGAAGCGACAAAGTCTAAACAATGAAATTACACAACGAAACTTCCAGTAAAGCAACAATGCTAAATGATGAATATATATTCATACAATTTTACACCAAGGCTCCAGTAACACAATAGCACGAACAACACCAAATTCGACGACTCCAGAAATGATGACACCTACAACATGGCGACTCTAAAGTAAGCTAATATTAGAAAAAAAATAAATTAATCCTTGTTTATATACCCTGATTTTATGTTACATAATAATGCGAGTATAAAAAATTTAATTCTTATAAATAAATCGAATATATTACTTACTATCAGAGATTTCCTGGTTTAGGGAGTTTTGAAAGATTCAAAGATCAACTTGTATATTTGAATAATGCAGATTTGACTTAACTTGCTTATATAATTTAGTTTTTCCATTTCTCAGACCATTAAAAAAACCATTCAGCATATTAGCTAATACTTTAGCAGTTGGTTTATTTTGAGGTTCGGCATCTAAGCATCTATTCATCAGATCCAAAAGTAATTAAGGAATTTTAGGATTGAAACCTTTACAAATCTTTAATGTAAGGCCGAAATCATGTAGAATATCGTGATATGGAGGATATCCAGTAAAAACTTCAGACATAATTACTCCAAAAGAATAAATATCTAATTTTTAAGTGTATTCCTTTCCGGTTGTATATAGTACTTCTAAAGCAATATAGAGAAGTACACCAAAAAATTCTTTAGGATTTGAATCTTGTAACACTGGCTTACATAAACCAAAATTAGTAATGAAAACTAAACATATTTTGATAACTACATTGCTAGAATAAAAATCTTTGTGCACTAAATCATCTTTGTGAATTGTACTAAGCCCTCTAGCTATAAAATATAAGTTAGCTACTTTGGAAGCCCAATTTAATTCACCATATTTACTATCTAATAATTTTCTAAGACTTCTCTGCTTTGTGTACTCCATAACTATCCTGTAGTTACCATCTTTTGGATTCTTGCAAATTGCAATTGCAGAATTGTCCCAAATTTTTAACCTAAAACATTAATTAGAATAGATAAGTTTATTACACTTTAATAATAAAAAATTATTTTAAACAAAGCATCTATTTGTGCAGTTGTTCATACATTCATTGATAATCAAGCCCTGTAATATCCGTTAATCCATACTGCCTTAAAAATGGTGCCAAAGCTGCTTTAGCAAGATTATATATTAAAATTCAGAGCAGTATAAAATAAAAGACAGGTAGGATATTCTGGATTGGTTATGAACTAGAAGAAGTATAACTACTGTATATCATTAGTTGCTTGGAAGCAAAAAAAAAAGTTTAATATGCAATTAACTTATTTGTTATACCGTATTACCGTATTACTTGCCTGAAATTGCCTTCTAAGTAAAGTTTTTAATGATAATGATCTATACTGATCTTTTTTCTCAAAAGGCATATGAAGAGTTAAAGAACACTATAATATGTTCTAAAAAAAAATTTATTATGCAAAACTATAAGTTGCCAATTGATGATATGGCTTTGCATAGTAAAGGTTACTTTAAAATTTTTTATATTGTGTAACCCAGTGATCTTCAAGCCAATCAAATCAAATATCCACTATGCTTACATGCTGTATTTTTTGTCATAATTGCCATAATGCCATAATGTCATAATGTCATAAAGCCATAATGCCATAATATTATCTGCTATAGTTCTATTTATTAAAATAATGTATTGCATTATGTTTTCCTTTAAATAACATACTATTAAATAATTTGGTTCTGTCAACTTTGTTGATTTAGTATATGTAATAATAGGGCTAGGTTTTATTTTGACTTAAACATTATAGTTTGTTTTTTTGGCCAATTAGACTATTCTATAAATTATTGTTTAAGAACATTTAATTGATCAAAATGATATTATTGTTGGATTACAATAATATTTATGCCTGTGTTTTAAAAATTTCATTATAACTATTGTAATTTATGGTCTTAATTATATTTTATTGTTATAATTTTTTTTGTTTTTTTTGCAAATAGATATCATATATAAAGAATAGACTCATAAAATTTAAGCTAATATCTATTCAAAAATTATTAACAGGTTGCAAAGTGGTTTATTTAAATAGCCCAGGTAAGCTGTTTGATTTAGTCGGCCCAGTTAAGAAGCATTATTAATAATTTATAAAACTTTTTATTTATTACTTAATATGCAACAGTTGTAATTACTAGATAGTGTCATAGAAAATAAAAAGCCAAACTCTTTTCCAATTCTTTTAACATTATCTAGTTCATTGAATATAATTATTATATGCAAAAGCTCTAAGTTGAAATGCTTTTGTGCAATTATCAGGTATTCTTATTTATAATTTCCATCTTTTGTTGCTCCACATTATAGGCATCTTACTTTATCCATTTGTAACTATAGAATATTTTTTCACCTTTGTCATACAGATTTCTTACACTTTAAATAAAATATAAATAACCTTTATACTTACTGACTAATTAACATAAATAAAATGCTTGTATATATGGCAAATAATAACATATTCAGTTTCTATTTGGAGTAACGTAGTTACTTAATTATAACATTATTGTATCATATTACAATATTGTATTATTGCAGCATTATAAATTATGGCATTATAGCATTATGACATTATAGCATTACAGCATACAATTTTTATGGCAATTAGATGCTATGCTATAATTAATTCTACTATTGGTAAAATGCCGTAGTTGATGTAATTCAGTAATTCTACCACCAACTATATACTGGAGTAGTTGTACTATACATGGCACATCACTATGCAGGACACCAAAAGCCTATATTTTTTATATTAAAATTTTTATTTTTTTATTTAGTTTTAAGGAAATAATATTAAATTGAAGTTATATAAATTTAAAAAGCTGACGTTTAATATAAAAAAAACTAGTGCGATAGGTAGTACTTCATGCCACCCATCTTATACAGAGTTTAACAACTACTTTATCACAGTATATATAATATATAATTAGAGTGGTATCAGAATTATTTTTGATTACTATTTACAAACTAAGTTTTAACCATTGTGCCTGTTGTATTAGCAAGTAAATTTAATAATAGAGTTTTTACAGTTTGTATTAAAATTGTCATAATTTTACAATGACTATAAAATATTCTGTCACTAAACTTGTTATTCCAGTGAATATAGTATTTGGCTAAATCATTGTTTTTACAGTATACTGTAAAAAATTCTGTTACAAAGCAATTTTAGTAACAATAACATGTAATTGAGATTGAGATAGTTTGTATTAAAAGCTTCATGATTTTGATAATGAGATAGTGTAAAAAATTCTTTTACAGAACTTAGCACTTGAATAACCACAGTATATGATTAAGTTAATTTGTATTGGAGTTATTGTAAGTTGCTATAATTTCTGTTTTTAAAATTATTTGCTATTCTAGTGATATAGATTTAGTCAAGTTGGTTGTACCAGAATTATTGCATATAGTTAAGGTTTAGTTAGTATATATTGAAATTATTGAGATTTATATTGTAAGCTATTATAAAAAATTCTATTAAAACTTTACTTATTATTTTGTCTATAGAACATAATTAAGATTGATTGGTTTGCACTGAAATTATCATAATATTTATTATAAGTTATTGTCAAAAAAAAACTTTTTACAAAGCTTAATAACTAACATACAGTGCAGACTATAATATGATATATTTACAGGCAAAATCTATTAGTATCCAGGTATTATAAGCTATAATTTTTAAAAACCTTTTTATATAGAAAATATTCCCGAATATTTTCATTCTACCATGAAATTTTTTTAAGGAGAGTACTATAGTCAGACATAGCAAAAGTGCTCGTTATTATATATTATATACCTATTCGAGCTATTAAAAAACTTTGGTTGAATAATTATTACAACACTTTCACGATTATCTATATGATTGTCAAATTTGTAATTATTGTGACATTTTTGATTATAATGATCTAAGAATTAATAATTAATATATGAAAATTAAGATATTGCAAATCAAGGAGCAGAAACTACCAGAATTATCATGTACATAGTAATATAGTAATGTAGTATTGTAATTCAGTTGTTATTTATTTATTATCTGAATGCTTCAAAGTGAAAACCCAAATTTCATTTATTGAAATAATTCTAGGTTTTTTCTTTATATACTTATTTTTAAAAATCAATATTTACCAAATAAACTAAACCTTAACTATGAGTTATTAAAATAGTAAATAAGTTTGTAATATACTAGCTCTGTTAATTCTAATACAAACTCAACTATATACTAAAATTACAAAATGATAAGTAAGCTTTGTGAATTTTTTATAATAATCACAATAACTTCAATACAAACTAACTCAATATTAATACTAATGCAAGCTAGCTCAATTTTAACTATATATATTGTGGTTATCAAAATAGCAAATAAGTTTTATAATAGGATTTTTATAGTTATAATTCTAATGCAACTAACTTGATAGAAATTATGTTAATTTCTGATACAAACAAACTCAACTTTATAAAAATCTTTCTAGTAAAATTATGATAATTTTAAAATTACTATATATATATATATTAGTGAGTAATTTTGTAACAAATTTATTATTTCTTAATCCGTTTAGCAGACAAATTTCTTTGCAATTTGTATTTTCTCTACAAATTATTAATCTAAAAATATACAGTATTATAAGAAGACTTTATAATCTTTGAAAAATATTATTCTTTTTGTACATGGTCTCTATAACCTTGAAATCACAATCTTGTAATATTTCTAAATACCTGACATATATAAATATTAATAACTTTAGGCTTTCAATATATATAGCAGAACTATACAAGCGATTGGGTATCTATATACTAGCAATTTAGCTTACAAAGTAAGGGATAGATACTTATAATCCAATGCAAACTAACTTATAGTAGGAATTATAAGTATCCCACCTCCTCTAACTTTTTAAATTCAAAAAATATAGCTTTGAAATTTTTACAGCAAGTAGTACTATATAAATCTAGATCAGTAATTTTTTAAAAAAGTTTTCAATTACTACAACAAAAGTTAGATGAGAGCCAAACTTTTGATGAGTTTTTTTTAGAAAAATAAAAAATAATAA
>CAJVPY010003213.1:0-14499 GCA_910591965.1 Dentiscutata erythropus | reverse complement strand
ATGAATACTCTTACTTATTCATAAATTCATAAATACCATTCATTATACATTCACATTTAGGCGGTGAGTATAAAGATGATTTATTAATCGATGGTATTAAAATATAAACATAAATACTTATCAATGAATACACTTTCTAATTCATAAATATTCACTTATTACTATTCATTATTTCATTCGCATTTAGTCAGTGAGTATAAAGATGATTTATTGATCGATGGAATTAAAATCATAAACATAAATACTTATTCATGAATACTCTTTCTTACTCATAAATTTACAAATACTCTCTTATTACAATTTATTATTTTATCGTGTTTAGCCAGTGAGTATAAAGACGATATATAATCGATGGAATTAAAATCATAAACATAAATACTTATTCATTCTTATTCATAAATTCACAAATACTCACCCATTACCATTTATTATTTCATTCGAATTTAGTCTGTGAGTATAATGATTTATAAATCGATGAAATTAAAATCATAAATACTCACTTATTAATTGCTATTTATTATTTCATCCACATTTAGACAGTGAGTATAAAGATGATTTATAAATTGATTGAATTACTTTAAAATCATGCGCATAAATACTTATTCATAAATACTTACTTGTTTGCCATTCGTTATTTCATTTGCATTTAGTTAGTGAGTATAAAGATGATTTATAAATTGTTAGAATTACTGAAAATCATGGGCATAATACTTATTCATGAATACTCCTTATTTAAAAATTCATAAATATTTACTTGCATTAATTCAGACCGTGAGTATAAAGATGATTTATGGTGGAATTAAATAATAAACATAGATTATAAACAAAATACTTATAATTATCCGACAGGTATTATGTAAACACTGACGGAAAAATTTTCATATTATTTCCGCAAATTTTTATTGAAATCATGTGACAAATTCTTATTAATTTTAATATAAAAATTTGCAGAAATAATATAAAATTCTATTCGTAAGTGTATACTCCAAACCTGCCAGATAACAAGAAAACATTCTTTTTTTTTGATAATTACTTATTTACCATTCGTTATTATATCTGTTTAGTGACCAGTTATAATAGTTACGGTAATATTATGATTGCCGACGTTACCCCTACCATTTATTCTAGTATCAATTCATCAACAACAACCCAAATAAGCATTAAGTTCCATTCGTCCGTTTATTTATCAACTGGCAATATTACTATCTACAAAGCCTCTAATCACAACATTAGACAAAGAGTTTCTGCAAACTCTAAGTTCTGTAGAATTAATAATGATGGGATGGTTGTCAATATAAGTATCATTGATAGTACATTTAATGAGAACGGAGAGAATTATTATGTGAAAATTGATAATAATTTTGCCAAAACTAGTGCTTATAACGAACCTTTAATGGGAATTGAAAGTGGAGTTTGGCTTCTTGAATCAGGTAACTTTATACGTATTTTTATTTGGTTTAAATGCAGTATATCGATATCATCTATTTTATCTTTTTATTTTTTTAAATCATTTAGTTTATAGAGCAGAATCTTCAGGTATTGACATTAAATTTATGTATAATATGCTTCACACGATTCTCATTATTTTTCCCTGTAGATATTGCTGCTACGGGTTTAGCGGTTCTCACTATAGATGCCTCCAACAATTTTTCCAGATTCGATCAGTCAGAATACATTTATGCTCTATTAGATGAAATTGCTGATAAAGTACCAGTTAGGCGGGACCGTTTAAGTTCGGATAATAAACCCCAGCCTTTCGGTGAATTTGGTCAAATCGCCATTTCAATCCGTATAGATTTAAATAAGACTGAAAATGAAAATACTGTTCCGGGAGTATTTTCAAATTTAAATAAGATGATCCTTTACAAAAATATTACCACATTTTGAACTGGTAGGACAAATGATTTAAACTCGACTCTTGGCTTTCGACCAGTAGGTGAGTTGATGACAGCATTCTAAATATTGATAGAGTTGAACCACACGATTAATTTCCCATAATATTGGTTCCTTGGAATTTATAAATCGATGGAATTAAAATCATGAACATAAATCATACTCTTATTCATAAATTCATAAATATTTATTTGCTATTCACCATTTTATTTGTATTAATTTAGCGCGTGAGTATAAAGATGATTTATAAGCTGACAAAATTTAAATAATGAACATAAATACTTATTCATAAATTCTCCTTCTTAATCACTATTTATTCTTTCATTCGCATTAATTTAGCATGTGAGTATAAAGATGATTTATAATCGATGGAATTAAAATCATGAACATAAATATTTATTCATGATCACTATTATTAATAAAATTCATAAATACTTATTTGTCATTTATTATTTCATTCACATTAATTTAGGGAGTAAGTATAAAGTTGATTTATAAATCGATAAAATTAAAATTATTAACGTAAATCGTAAACATAATACTCTTTTTCATAAATTTATAAATATTTACTTATTTACCTTTCATTCATTCATTCACATTAATTTTTAGTATGTGAGTATAAAGATGATTTATAAATCGATGAAATTAAAATCGTAAACATGAATACTGTTTCTTATTCATAAATTATAAATACTTCTTTACCATTCATTATTTCATTCGCATTAATTTAGACCGTGAGTATAAAGATAATTTATTAAATCGATGGAACTACTGAGCCTTTCTGATCAGCCACACGGGAAAATATTAAATGCAAACTTATGATTGGTTAACTTCGTTCAAAGTATAGTTTCAAAAAAAAAACCAAAAATTTTTATCGATTGGTCAATCAACCGGGGGATCTAATATAACAATAGACATTACAGTCGTTTTCAAAAATTTGTGGAAAGATGTAGATCACCATGGATTACAATCTTTCCCAGATTTCCGGACCCGCTCTTATAGGTTTTCTAATTTTTACTAAATAGAATTTCATATTATTCGATTCCCCTCATGGGTATGGAAATCAATTTCCACATCTTTTTGAAAACAGATGTATGCTAGATAATTAGTATTCGATAGAGAATATTATTTTCGGTGGCAATTTGTAAAAACAAGGAATTTAAGAAATTTTGTTGATTATCACGTGATGTGTGATCTGTTTATTTGAAAGCACTTACTTATTTACCATTCATTATTTCATTCGCATTAATTTAGCATGTGAGTATAAAGTTGACTTATAAGTCGATGGAATAAAATCATGAACGTAAATACTTATTCATAAATACTTGATTACCGTTCATGATTTCATCCGCATTAATTTAGGGGGTGAGTATAAAGTTGATTTATAAATTGATGGAACTAAAATCATGAACATAAATCATTGTGATAGCTTATGTTGAAATTTGCCTATTTTCTTGCGAAATTATAAAATTTTTTGGGCTTTTTTTGTAGTCTTGTTTTTCATAGTTAGGATAGAGTTACTAGTAAAGGAGTATATACGGATTTTAATAGATATTATAGATTTAATTAGGGACCTCAAATCTCAGATTTCAGCATAAGCCGCCACAATCATAAGCATAATACTTATTCATAAAACCCTTTCTTTTCATAATTACTTATTTATCATTTGTTATAATGTCTATTTAGTTATTGGTGATGATAGTTACGGCAAAGTGATGATTAGCAATGTTACCCCACCCATTAATTCTAGTGTCGATTCATCAACGACAAATATAAGCATCTATTTCTCTTCGCCCGTTTACTTGTCAAATGGAGGCATCACCATCTACAAAGCCTCTAATGACTCCAACGATAGTATTAGACAAAGAGTTTCTGCAAACAACTCTGAGTTCTGTAAACTTAATTATGATGAGATGTCTGTCAATATTCGAATCATTGGTAGCACATTTAATGAATACGGAGAGAAATATTATGTGAAAATGGATAATAATTTTGCAATATCTAGAAATTATTATAATGAACCTTTAATAGGAATTGAAAGTGGAATTTGGCTTCTTACATGTGAATCAGGTGACATTTAACAATGTCTTTATTATCAATAATAAATTTTATTTTTTTTCTAAATCTTTACATCATTAGAATCTAAAGTTAAACACTCAGGTAATGCACATTATATTTATGCGCACTAAAAAAAATTCTTTAATGATTTTTGCAAATTACTTTTAGATGAAGACGCTACAGGCTTTATCCAACTTACTCCAATTGCCTCCGAAAAATTTAAAAATTATTCTAAGGCTGATCAATTAAATTACACTGAAGCTCTAAGAAAAGAACTTATTAATAAAGTGCCAGTCCAGGATTCTAATTTAACATTAGGTCTATCTCAGACTGTCAATAATAGCACCATCATTCAACTCCGTATAGATGGAAATGTAGTATCAGATTTAAACAATATGACCAAATACAAGAGTATAACCACCTTCTCTTCCGATATGACAAATGATCTAGACCAGCATATTGGCTTTCAGAAAATTAGTGAGTTAATGGTTTCGTTCAAAAATGTTGATGAGTTGAATTGCCGTTGAATTGCCTGACTAATTTTCATATTATACATAGCTAGTCCATGGGATACTTATGGGATTATTATAGTTGCAGTTGTTGTAACTTATATAATAATATGCCTATTATCTCGTATACTTAGTTATAAGGTGAAATATTATTAAATATTCTTTTTAATAAGAGCTCCATAAAATTAATAAATTTTTTATTTAAAAGTTAAAATCGAAACAGTTTGAGGCAATAAGTTCCGCAATATTAAGGCTTGGATTAATTATCCTTAATTTTATTCTTTCAATTCTCTTTATCATTAACAATTCTAATGATAATCATGAGCTTTATTTGCCAAGGTATTTCTTATCAAATATGATTAAACTAGTGTTAAATTTATTGATGCCTTATTATTAATTCTTGCTAAATCAACAAACATAAAGTGTGCTCTTATTTGGTGTTTCGCTACTCATAAACTTCTGTATAGCTATTTATACCGTTTATAATGTTTACAAAAGAATAGATCCCAATGTTAGAAGAGAATTTAGAGATTGGATAGCTGTGCTCACTATATTAGCAGTAACTGATTATGAATACTTGACAATTTTAAAACTTGTGCTCATATTTAATGAAGAAACAATTGATTATAAGTATCTAACAATTATGAAAGATTTGACTAAAGCAGAAGTTGATGAGTATTTAAATCTTTTAAAAGATAAAATCAAACTAATTAATATATTAAAGATTTTGAAAGATGAGATGCCTATATCTAATGAATCTGGGGAATTTGATAAAAACAAACAACCTAATATAACTAAGCAAATATTTGGGTTTGCAATTTTATGTGGGGCGTTCTTTGACATTTTTTTTAGAAATATTCTACAGATCGTTATTCAAGTAAGGATTCATTATTACATTTAATTGTAAAACTTTTTTACCTGATTTTAATATTTAAATATCTTATTTTTAAGGTCATTTATTATAAATCTGTCGTTATATATGGATTAGTACCACTTCTCTTGTTATTTACATCTTGCCTTAAGATTTTCATGATAATAATTAGATATATTTTTAAAAGTGTAATATTATTTATTTATGAGTGAGTATAAAATTTATTTTCGCATTTCTTCATTTATAAAGTCATCATTTTCTCACTACATCAATTTTATCCTAATCAATTAAACAATAAGGAGGTTAGCATAAAACTTTATACTATTCACTGTCCGGAGCGTGGCGGAGGACTATGCAAAGAGATACAAAGTTACGTTTTTATGCATCAAAACTGATTTGCATATTTATGCAACACAACAAACCTCGTGATTTCGCTCCGGACCTATTACAGTTTCCGTTTCCTAGTTTATTAAAATTCTAACTTTACCATAATGTATTAAAGGGAGTAAGTATTAAAGTTTAGTTTAACAGATTATTATTATTTATTAAGTAATTATACCTTCTAATCGATTACATGAATATTAAAATTACCAGTTTGTGAGTATAAACTTTCATTACAAAGTCAATTTTTCATTAAATGTTACTTTATCATTAACCAATTATGTACATTCAAAGGAGGTGAGTCAATTTATATTTGTTTATAGAATCACCATTAAAAATAAGATTCTTTTGATCATTTACATACAAATTTGAAGGTTAGTATTGCTGCCAATACATTTGACTCTTTTTTAGTTTTCACATGTTTAAAAACCTTACAGGGGCTAATAAAACTAAAACTTGTTATTTATTATAAAAGGAATCGTTTTTACGGAAAATGTAAAGAATGTAAGCAATACAACACCTCTCCTGTTTGGTGCGAGCGTTGTGATCCTAGAAAAGAAACTCTAAATTGGACAAGTGGGAATAAAGATATTGATGAGGCCATCAAAAATTTTCAACATAAAGCCAAGAAATACGATGAAGTTTTTGAATGGATCCCATATGATGATGCTAATTTAGCAGATATTAAAAAGATTGAATGGGTTCCAATCGATGGAAATAATTTACAAGAAATTAAAGAGGAATTGAGGTTTTCTTTGGGGTTTTCTATGGCAACTTGGAAAAAAGGTATACGAACAATTAGAATTGAATCTGAAAGAAATACACGGTCACGACGCTCTGAATCATGCGTTGATTTCATAATATTGCACGATTCTCAAATAAACACTTCAGATGTTGTAAAAAAAGTAAGTTAAATTGTACTATGTTATCAATTTACTACAATGAATAATGTAAGGCTACTAAAACGATACATATATTTTGTAAGCTTAATGAAATGAACGAGAACTATAAGATATATGGAATGACTCAAGATGAAACCGGACAATACATGATTGTTCTCGATTATTATTTTAACAAAAGAGACAAAAAATATGGCGTGTGTGAACAATGTAAGCGACCTAATACCAATACAGATTGGTGTCAATCGTGTGATCCTTACAAGGAGTCGAGCGAATATCATCCATCAAGTGGAAACTCTGAGATTGATAATTGTATTAAAAATTTTCAACTTAAAGCTACGGCATATGAGAAAGTGATTGAATGGATTTCATTTGAAAAATTACATCATAGTAAAGAAATTGGTAAAGGTGGATTTGGTATAGTACATTTGGCAATTTGGTCAGACGGTAACCGAAGGGTCGAAAAAGTTGATGGAATTTATAAACGATGTAGAATACCTTATCCTGTCGCACTTAAAAATTTACCTGGTCTTGAGAAGGATGAGTCTAAGGATGCATCTAATTGCTTAAGAGAGGTAATAATTTTATCTATTTGTTTATAAATTTATTATATATCAGCCTTATACTTTTTTTGTTATTTAAATATTTTAAGTTCGAAACTCATATGAAATGTAGATTAGAAGGCATTGAACTTGAAATGTATGGATTGACTCAAAATAAAGAAAATGAATATTTGATGGTATTTCAATATGCCAACAGAGGAACTCTCAATGAATTTTTAACTCAAAATTTCAGAAGGCTTAAATGGGAAAAAAAATTGGAGCAACTCAAATACATATCAAATGATTTACATCAAATTCACAAGGCAGGATACACACATAGTGACTTTCACAGTAGTAATATTTTACTGAATCAAGATCTTGATGGAAAAATAAAATCGTACATTGCAGATCTTGGGTTATCAAGAAAAAAAGATGATGGTTCAAAAGGTGAAGTTTATGGAGTTCTGCCCTATGTTGCTCCTGAAGTTTTATTAGGCAAAATGCAGTTTACACAAGCAGCGGATATTTATGGATTTGGTGTTATTATGACAGAAGTTTCAACTGGAAAAAGAGCCTTCGGCGATCGTGAATTTAATACCAAACTTTCAAGAGATATTTGCAAAGGAATGCGGCCAGAATTTACTCCTGAAACTCCTAGTTGCTATAAAGAATTGGCTAAGCAATGTATGGATTCTGATCCAGATAAACGGCCAAAGGCATTAGAAATTCATGACGAACTTCAAAAATGGATTAAAAGCATAGTGGAAGGTTCAGATAATGATGAAATTAAAAAGCAATTCTTTGATGCTGATAAGGAAGTTGAAAATTTATCAGTTAGTTCACCAAAACATCAAGGTTCTGCATACATTAGCAAAATGATTAAACAAATTTCGAGTACAAGTAAAGGTATTTAGTTTAAACAATTCTCTATATATTTTTTACTTAAGAACAATTTTTTGAATTGATTTTTAATTTACAAATCCATAGAATATATTGAAGCTACTGATAATAAGTAAAATATCATGTTAGACCTATTTACTGTATTAAAGATTATATTATCGAATAAAAATGATTAATTAGAAATGCATACTAAGAGTATGTGAAATAAAGTAGTATTGATGTAGTCATTTAATTGCATTAATGCACATGGACAGCACCAGGTTGGGTTCGGATGATGGTCCGGAAAGTGTCTTCGAATTTTTACTTTTTTTTTCTTTTTACTAAGACTTTATTTTTCAATTATGGCGATAATATAAAGCAATATTTAATACAATTTACAAATAAACTTGAATTTCGACATTATAATAGTTATTTCTTTTTAACCATTTGGTATAATTTATGTATTATTTTTGTAACTGATCATTCTTTATGCCCTTCATTCTGAATATTCGTTGACTGTATGAAATTTGGTGCAATAGATAAAGCGCTAACTTGCCTATCGAAGGAGATTTTCGTATCCTTCTTGAAATATTCAATGTCAGAAAAAAGTTGTCTATTATTGTTAACGTTACTAATGATAAGTTTAAAACTTTTCAATAGATATAATATGCTTAATAGATCTTATTTAATAAATTCTGAATTGCTATTAATTAAAATTTAAAATACCAACCTAATTTTAATATCACTTTTAGACGATCGAACATTGCTTATTTTCACATTTAGCTATTACTTGTGACTCATAAGCGACGAAAGTATTTAGCGAGTGACATAGGTAGATTAGCTAAGTCCTAATTTGATGGTTTCTTGCATGTAATTAACGAAATAAAGCTTATAATATAAAATACATGCTTATAACAAATTTGCATCGCTTTTATTTTTTGCAAGATAAAAAAAAAAACAAACGAAAAAGATTATTGATTATTATAATTAATATAATGATAAACTAATGACAATAAGCAATTTTATTTAATTGGCTAGATGACGTTTATACGTAAATACCTGATTTTTGTTTCTAGTTCCGAATGTTTATACCGTTCTGATCTAGCTTTCCGGACGATCATCTGATTCCAACTTGGTACAAATTTTCCAGATGCTGCATTAAATACTAAATTTAGTTTGAATATAAAAAATTATTTCAGGCTAACTAGGCGCTTTGATCATTGATTATCTTTAAAACCAGTAAATTTACTGTGCGTTATCTTAAATCTAAAGATTACTTTAAACAATAAACACTAGAGGAATGATATACAGTATACCCTCTCAAATCTGATACACATGGTGGACAGCTTTTGTATCGGTTTTGAGAGAGCATAGTGGAAGTTCATTTTGATTGGCTGTTAAAATACCCCGGAAAAATGTCGATCATACCTCGGATAGATTACCGGCTATACCCGGATAAAGATTATTATTCATGAACTTTTAAATACTCTCTAAAGACGCTTTTACAGTACATTTAATACAGTTTAATAATTATTGTTTTAATTTAAATCATGAAGTATATATATATATTATTTATTACTCAATAAATATATTATTTTACAAAAACTACTTTAATTCCATACCAAAAACCCTAAACACCACTACTATTACAACCTTTTGTATTTATTAACGTTATTTTATAGATTATATCCATAGCCTAAATATATACAATAAAAGGTATTAGAATAGTAATTCAAAATAGTATTTTTTTTATTTTATTTGTAAGGTAAACAAGTCCAGTTAAAACAAAATCTTATTAGATCACTGAACCACCTTCCCGACCTTTCAAAATCTTCACTTCTCATCTAGTTTCTTGAACTGCCGTATCTTACTGTATCTCTCATTAAAAAATAGTAGGTTTAAAGACAAAAAACAGGTTTCTTAAGTTTGTTGTTTTGTCACGTATTACTAAAAAATTTTTTATATAGTGTGACGATTTAACCCACTCCTATCTTTTTTTATCGGCATGCTGTATATTGTTTCCAATAATGTTAAGATTAGACGTAGATCGTTTTTTTTATTGGCTACGTTTATACTCGTGACCCGCCATATTTCCTTTAAGGCTAAAACGGAAAGGATTTTCATCAAATAATTTTATATTATCTTATCGTTATCGCTATCGTTATTATTATCTAAACTATCTTGATATATCTGATATATATGATATCGATATCAATATAGATATTGATATACCCCAAAAAATTTTTTATCGTATTCGGGTTGTATTTATAAGATTTTTAAGTTCGACGACTTTTGATTCCACAATAAGATGTATCGGTATGCATTGCTATGTATACTTTATTTGAAATTATGTAACGTAAAGTACATACATACTTAAAATACATTGTTAGTTTTGTTAACAAATTCTCAGATCATTCCCAATTATAGCTATGTTTCCATAATTAGATGATGCATTCTTAAGAGGTTTACTAAATATATGCCAAACTTTATAGTAAAAATATACAATATATTGTGAAAATCAAGACGTCCAAAGTTATGACATTTACGGTCTTCTACATAATAATATCAAACCCAATTATATATTTATGATTTTAAAAATCAACTTCGTGTATTATATGTTATACACGTCTTTGATAGTATTAATTGAGGTATAAATAATACTAATAACAAGCATTAGTGAACCATATGCTGCGTGTCAAAAGAATAATATAGTAAAACCTCTATAAGTGCACGCTCTTGGGCTAAGCTTTAACAACATGAATTTAGAGATCAATAAGAGTAAGTATATTTATAGGCGGCATGTATATATTTGGGCCAGAACTTGAGTATACATTTAGAGTGTGTGCACTTGTAGAGGGTGCAGTTATGGAGGTTTTACTGTAATAGGTTTTGCAACAGAATATTTACAGTATTAACGATAGAAATCATTGAAATAGTAAGTAAGTTCTGTAACAATGCTTACAATAAAAATTATAATAATTTCAATGTAAACTAACTCACCTTAATAACTTATTGTAGTTGTAAGTTCTTAATGAAATTTTTTAGTCGTTCATTATAGAAATCACATTCATTTCAATGCAAACTAACTCATGTTAATCATATATTGTAATCACTAGAATAGTAAGTTCTGCAGCAGAATAATTCACAGTAAATCATGATAGAAGCAACAATTCCAATACAAGCTATCCCAGACTTAACTATTACCGAATAGTGAGTAAATCTTGCAATAGATTTTTTTATAATAACTTGCAATGGAAATACAATAATTTCTATGCAAATTATTTTGTTTTAACCACATATTGTGGTAGCAAATAAGTATTGTAATAAATTCTTTTTAAGTAGCTCAATTTCAATACAAACTAACTCACTTATCTTAATCACATATTATGGTCAATGAAATAGTAAGTAAGTTTGTAATCAAATTATTTACAGTAACTCACAATAGAAATCATGCCAAATTCAATATAAACTAACTTATCTTAACCACATATTGTGAAATTATAATAGTAGGTTTGTAACTAGAGATGGATTTGATCAGCTAGGTCAGCTATTGGTCAGACTATCAACTAGTAGCCAGCTATAGCTGATAAATTACTTGATTAATTTCTTAATCAATTTTTCAATCAAATATACAAACAAGTGTCAAATAATTGTATTTTTATATGTTATACAGTTATATATATTAATAATTTTTAAAAACCTTGTCACAACCTCGTTAATAGTGCTAGTAAGAAGCTTTTTTATAAAAATTTCCTGTTTATAGGCTTATATTATTAATAATTTATGCTAAATCTAGAATATTTTGTTGCTTTCGAAAAAATATAAGATTTCTGCAAAGTAACCTGAAGTGTATAAATAATATATAAAAACTACAAAATAAACACCAAACAATTTCTTATCATTAATACAAATCTTTATCTTTTTTGCTATAAATTATAATATGAAATTTGATAGAAATTTGATAATTTTACTACAATGCAATATAGCATACACTATTCTAACTCCCTTTAAACAACTCATGCGCCTAGTTTTACTAATAAAAGTATTTTAAAAATTACAATTAACTGTATATAAATGATCGTTGCCAATCATGTTTATTCAAATTTTAGCCAATCAAAACGAACTTCCACTATGCTTTTTGAGAGGTTATCGGATTTAAAAATTGATTTAAAATACCAATGGCCTGTTGTCACATGATTACAAATAAATATAATTAACTGGATTATATTTCTTATATATATAATCTGTTGCACAAACCTGATCTTAGCCAATCAAATTGATTTATATTACCTGTTAAAACTGATATCTTATAGACATCTGGTCTTTTGGGTATCAGTTATCAGAAATGGCAGGTTATCAGGTTTTAATTATAGAACAGACATGGTAGATAAATTTTTATCGGTTATAGCAAGTTATCGGATTTGACAGAATCAGTTTTGGGAGGGTGTACTGTACTATATTATTTATGTTATTGCAGCATTACAGTTTTTAACACATTACTGCAATAGCATAATAATATTTAAATACAATAGCATTACCCTATAAAAAATTTTATTAAAATATTTCCATTATATTTTCATATTGGGGCACTTCAAGAACACTGAACTCAGTGAT
The DNA here is from genome assembly GCA_910591965.1 of Dentiscutata erythropus. NCBI lineage: Eukaryota > Fungi > Glomeromycota > Glomeromycetes > Diversisporales > Gigasporaceae > Dentiscutata > Dentiscutata erythropus. The sequence goes on along the minus strand of CAJVPY010003213.1, from coordinate 1,853 downwards.
TATTACATCACATAAAATCACACAATGACGTCATTTGTTTACTAGCACTAACAAATTGGCCTAAACTAACTAACCCTAACACTAACACTAACCCTAACTTCTTAGGCTAAGAGCAAAATCATGTGATATGATAAACACGAAAATATCACTAAGTTTAGTGTTCTTGAAACTACCCCTCTATATTTTCTGTAAACACTTCTTGAATCTGCGACATGATTAAGTAAGCTGAATAAATTCCATCATTTGAAGATACAAATTCCATAATTATGCAGCATTTATGGATAAAAAATGGATTAGAAAACACAGATTAACTTTTTTATAGTGTTATAGTATTTCAATATAATGGCATTACAGCATTGCGGCACTAAGTAATTATAGCAAATAATACGTCACATGTGGTAACTGTATTAATTTACCAAAATTAATTCTACTGACAACACTAGGCCGGCCTACCAGCTGGCCCATCCTGGACCCAATTGATAAACCCTGACGAATGATGAAATAATTTTATGATGACAAAACCATTTCATTAGGCAACCTTTAATTGAAAAATGACGAAACTTGTGACGACAAAATACATGATGAATGAACGAAATACATGATAAACTATAGAATTTATATAACATTTGGATGTAATGATAAGGAAAGTAAAATGCGTTTCTTTTAGAAACTTATACATGATTATACTGGTTTTGCGCGGTATCATGCACTGTGCAGCTACTTTAATTTGGTTAGTTCTGGTAAACAAATGATTTTATGATATGTATATGTATAATGTAATTGTCAATTACTAGGTTCAGTGATCTTTAAGTGTTCTAGAGACTTATCAATTCGAAAAATTGCAAAACACTTAAGTGTTAGCAGGTCATCTATAAATCGGGTTCTTGTGCATTTTCAAAGATATGGCTATATTGAAAAATTTCTATCATTTTCAGGAAAGTTCTCAATCATGAGCAAAATAAAATATCTTAAAACTTAACAAAAGGAAAACTTACAGTGCCTGACAAAAGTTTCACTACACCTGTAATTTCTGAAATTTGAAATTTTATACAGGCAAGGGACATTGAGTATGCAGATTATACTAAACTTCTTTGGGCACTGTATATAGTAAAAATACCCACACTGCTTATACGCCAAATTTCAATCGAAAAAATGCCTCTTTCTTTGTATAAGCAATATGAAATTGTCTTTTTAACCAGCCACCCGAAGGGCCCCAAGTTCTCATTTCATGAGACAGCGAAGCAGGTTCGCTATGATGAAAAAACAGTGAGAGAATGGGCAAAAAGGTGGCAAGAAAGCAAAGACTTAAGCGACAAACCAAAGTTGGGTCGCAAAGAGCTATGATGCAAAGACAAGACAACCGGATTTTGAAGCTTGCAAAAGAGAACATGATATTTCAGTGCCAGAAATCTGCTGTGAGTTTCTTAAACAGAACGTAGATATTCACATATGCACCATTCAATGGTGCCTTGGCAAAGGTGGGGCCCGCTATTATAGAAAACTCGCGAAGCTGTTGCTCGGAGAGAAGCATCAGAAAAAATGGCTCTCGTGGGCAAAGAAACATAAGGATTTCTATTGGGAAACCACAATTTTTACTAATGAGAGTACATTCCGCTTGAATCAATAGTTAAAAAAGGCTTGGCAGTTTGTTGGGACAAGGAAAATAACCCATTCCATCAAATATCTGTTGAAGGTTCACGTATGGGGTATTTTTCTTCTTCGGGCTTTGGAAGATTAATCTGCTTTACATAAAACCTTAATGCGCAATATATGACTACTAGGGTTCCTAGGTTCAGTTCAGTTCAAATTTAGGTTCAATGAACCTGAACTGAACCTGAACCTGAACCACAAAT
>CAJVPY010003212.1:0-14500 GCA_910591965.1 Dentiscutata erythropus | reverse complement strand
TAGCTTATATAACTATTCTGTATTGAAGTTATCATCCGTTCCTGGTTTAGCGCGACAGTGTCGCGCAGCTACTTATTGTTATAGCGGATTATATCCTATGTGTATTAGTAAATCCGCTATAATATAATAATGGATTTTTATTATAGTGGACAGAATTTCCCAGCCCGACAAGTCCGTTATAATGAGTGTAGAGTGTAGTTTTTATAGTTTGGATAATAATTGATTATTTTTTGTTCCTCACCGAGGGGTGTTACAAATGAAAAGCAAATAAAAAGCAACTATGAGTTATCTGTCTTTTCCGCCTTCATACTACAGTTTACCTACTGTAACTATCATAAGGAAGAGCTTGGTATTGTCATGCCAAGTTTAACTCTGATGGTTAACATTAGAAGGGTCACATGAATTGAGTAATAAATTATGATATTTGGATATTCATGATTTATTAAACATTTATTATAAAAAATAATGTGAATATATATGACCTTTATTTATTGAGGAATTTGGGAGAGCGAATGTTATCCTCAACTAAGGATTAAGACACACTCTTATATACATTCTAATTTTTGTCCCTTATCGAGGGTTATACCAAAGCAATATTCAAGGCAAACAAGTGAAACACCACAAAAACAAAACTGAACAAAATAAAAAACAGTGTAAAAACAGAATAAAAATCAAATATGGGTTATCTGTTCCTTCTGCACATGTGCTATACATGCTATACTACTAAAAGTGCAGAACTTGAAAGTATTGAAAAAATCTGTCCTAAAACTGACTGCCTTCTAGGGCTGTATCACATCGTAAGGGGCAGGCGAAAAAAAAGCCAGCCACATTTACTGGAAAAAAACCCTAAATACCCCTACGATTGCTCTAATGTCAAAATGAGGCTTCTAACAACCTGTGCAAAAAATTTTCTTGTGACTGTCGTCCTGACAGGCCACCACTATGTAGAAACATATAAAGAAGTCACTTCATGCCTGTCATTTATACAGGCCGCTTCGACAAATACAAAATCATAAAAACTCTTGTGACCATCGTTCTGACAGGGTCACACTTCCAAAATCGACAGACAAACAATAAACGCCGCCTTCATAGGTCCTTAATAGACCCAAGTGGCTGTATAGACATACAAGGGCTGGGTAGGGCAGGACGAAAAAACTAGACAAAGTTGGGTTAGCAGAAAAAACAGAAGATACCTATCCTGGGAAAAAACCTGCTTCTTCTAAATACTACTAACGATTACTAATCAAAAAACTACGTCAATACATCATAAAATCAAAACTAATTATACAATAAATCACAACAAGTGAAATCAAACAATACATCACCATGATGCATCGCATAACTCAAATCACATGATAATCACGATAACGCACTCGTGATAGATTCGAGACAAAATGCTGCTCCAATACTTTCATATCAGACAGCTAATTTACAGATTGTCATCATGAGGATCTCAACGCTTATGCTGTAGATTCCATATTTACTCAAGGAACAATGATTACAAGTTTATGCAAGTACATATAGTCATTATTTGGAGCATAAACACTCTTGTATAAAATAAGCTACCAAGAATAGCAACTGTTCTAAAAACTGATGGTTTTCTTAGCTATTGTATGTCGCAAGGGGCAGGTGAAAAAAAATAGATAATTTCATCAGGAAAATCCCTAAGTTCCCCACAACTACTCTAATAAATACTAACACAAGTGCTATAAACACCTATATATACATTCTCTTGTGACTGTTGTCCCGACAGGCCACCTTTTGCAAAAAATATAAGGAAATTTCTTCACACCTGTCATCTTGGCAGGCCACTTCAATTTACACTGTGACTGTCGTTTTGACAGTCCACGTAACTAAACAAAACTTCATTGTGACTGTTGTCTTGACAGGCCACTAAAAAGCAAAATAAACGACTGTCGCCTGACAGGCCATAAACTAAACCAAACAGCTAAAAACAATAAATGTCATTCCAATGGGACCTTAAATAAACCCTCAAGTTGCCATATGATCATGTGTGAGGGTTGGCTAGGGCAAGTGAAAAATCAGACAAAATCAGGTTAGCAGAAAAAACAGAAATTATCTTTTTTGGGAAAAAACCAATACTACGTCATTATGTTAAAAATTAATACAAAATCTACAATGCATCAAATGGAATCAATAGCTGCTTGATACGTAAGTATTGAGGCAGCTTTTGTCTTAAATCATCGACTATTCAATCGAACATGTGATAGGCCCGGTTACGGTTACATGTTCAATCAGTTGATCGAACTTAAGTATGAGGTAATTGATGATTAGTAATTCTTAAATGAGTATTGTTTATTAGAGTAATTGATTAAGTTCGTGATAACTATGTAAGTATGAGGTAATTGTTTCATAGTATATTAGAGAGTAAAGAATTCTTATTCAGAATTACTTTTGTCTTTTCTGCGAACCCAACTTTTGTTCTGGTTAAATTGAGCTTACACTACTTTTTATATATCTTCTTTAAATGAGCAGAAATTCTGAAAAAGTAAAATCTGTTAGGATAGAAGAGGAAACTATGTCTTCTTCAAATAGTAATGCTGAACCTACTCCTAAGGGTGGTCAAATTAATTTCAAACCTAGTTTTAGTCGGTTGTCTTTGGAGGTGTTAAAATTTTTGTGCCATGAGTTAGGTATTTCTGATGTTGGTTCAAAACAAGATTTAATTAGTAGATTAGCTAGTGAATATAAGAAGAAGGATGATTCTGTTAATGAGTTGTTAGGTAAAGAGAAATCTACATATGCTGGGAAAGATTTTGGTGATGCAGGTACCTTTTTTCTGGCACGTGATCATGTGTTTGCTGTGATCTTCCCCAGCATCGCCACCGATTTTTTTTCGATCACGTGATCGTACAAAAATCGTTAAGTTCGTTTAGATTAGGGTTAGGGTCTGTGCTAAGGTTAGGGTTTATGTGTTTTTAATAGCAAAATCGCTCAAGAAAAACTTTTTGTTAATGCACAGAAGGTGATTTCTTATGTAAATTTTTGAGTTAGAGGAGAATTTTTGAAAACGAACGTTTGTTTCGGATCTTCCTGATTGTGTTACGTTACACCAAGGCGTGATTTATTATTGGATAGTTTCACGTGATCGAAAAAATTTTATTAGTATTTTGGTGGCGATCCAGGGGAAGTTTTTGCTGTGGAGAACAGTAGACCCAATGATGCAGCTTTTGATACAGAGAATTTAAGATCTAGTATAGCTGGTTTTAATCAATTCCCACAAGCCCCTGGAGTTAAAGAGAGAGCCGCTTTTGATTGGGTGGTGATGAGTTGGGAATTTGGAGAAAGCGTGATTTGTCAAAGGCAAGAAATCACTGAGAATTTAATGAGTGATGCAGAGCGGGTATGCTGATGGATAGAGCATTAAGCACAGGTGATATTGATTATTTGCTGTTAGGCAGGCAGGTGGCATTAGAAAGGGCATATGTAGTTAGGGTAGCTGACGAAGATGGTTGAAATGTTGTTGCTAAGATGGCATCCAATGATTCGTTGGATCCGATAGCCCAACTCTTTGGGGGTAAACAGGAAAGAGCTAAATTTGCAGCTCAAAGTTTTTCGAAGAACAAAAAGTCAAAGTATTCTCATAATAAAGGCCAGTTTGCTAACAGTCAATCAGAAAATATGCATAGCTTTTTTACTAATTCATTTTCGGGACAACAGCCTGTTGCACCCTCTCCAATGCAAGTTTACCCATATTTTCAGCCTACTTTACAGCAATTGCCTGGTCAACAGGGTTTGTTTTTGAGTTTACCAAATTTTGGAGTCAATGGTATAGGTCCTTCCTCTGCAGGGCAGCTGTATTCATCATTTCAGAATTTGTTTCTGGAGGTTCAATTTTCTCAGCATAGGTACTGGGGTTTACCTTCTATGAGGTTTAGGAATTTGGGTTCTGGTAGGAGAAATGATTTGAATAGAGAAGTTGTTTGTTATTTGTGCGATGGAAAGGGTCATTATGCCAATGAATATGGGTCGAAAAAGCACTTTAATAGGCTCTTTCGAGGTGATAACTCCAGACAAAGAAGAACTTGACAACACTCGGGGTGTTCTTCAGAGAAAAAGGAGAATGGTGTGGGATGGGGTGCAGCGGTCAACATGTAACAGGAAGATTGTATTCGGAGGCAGCAGTGTCTTACTAGGTGAAAGTGATAAAACCAGCGCTAATTGTAATAACATGGTTAAAAAAAGAATTCTCCTTTTTCCAAGAGGAGCTATGAGTTTAACTTCGCAGTCAATACAAGATCCCGGTCTTTTTCTGTGGTAGAAACAGAATGGATAGAAAAGGAATTAGAAAGATTGGTAAGAGTTGGAGCTATAGAGAAGGTTTCAGAAGGAAAGCAGAGACCAGAATGGCTTTTGGAAATAAGCTCCATTTTTGTTGTTTCCAAACAGGGCTCAAAAAAATTCAGGTTGGTAATAGACCTCAGGAGATTGAACAAGACATTGCCATGGAAAACTTTCAAGTTCGAGGGTTTAGAAACATTGTTGAGAACAGTAGGCAAAGATTGGTGAATCTTGACTTTTGACCTAAAAGAAGGCTATCATCACATCCTCATGGATGATGTAGCACAACAATTTTTGGGCTTTTGTTTTAACGAAAAATGGTTTTACTACAAAGTTCTCCCTTTTGGATTGAACCAGTCCCCCTGGATTTTTGCGAAAATTATGAAGACGATGGTGGGAAGCTGGAGATCAAGAGGGATATTTTGTGAAACTATCTGGACGATGTTTGGATAGCTTACTCTTCAAGAGAGATATTGTTGAAACAGCGAGAAATGGTTATAGCAAGAGACCTGGCTGGTTGTGGCTAGATTTGAGCAAAGGAAAAGGGAAGTTGGAACCCAACACAAAAACTAAAGTTTTGCAGGCTTATTATAGATACTATGAATGGCCTAGTGATTGCACCAGAGAAAAAGATCACCTCCACTATATCCCAACTAGAATCGTTGTTGAAGACTTCAAAGGTTCCGGTATGAAAATTAGCTTCAGTTACTGGAAAGATCCAGAGTCTCACAAGAGCTTTTTCTCTAGCCCAGGTAAAGAGTTTAGAGTTTTACAGATTAATAAATGCGAGAGACTGTTGTTGGAGTGACAGGGACAAAGATATCATATTGTCCCCACAGGCAATAGAGAATATTCAGTGGTTGGTGATGAACTTGAAGGGTTGGAATGGACATCCAGTGTAGAAGTCTTCGAAGATGAAGAATGTGTTTGTGGATGCCTCAGTAGTGGGCTGGTGTGGTATTTACCAGGATTTGGTTGCAGCTGGAAATTGGGCTCAGAAGCTAACAGCAAATGTTATAGCCCAACTTGAAGCAATTACAGTGCTTCAAGTTTTGCAGTCATTCAGGGATCAGTTAAGTGGTTCTTGGGTTATACTAGTGATAAACAACAAGATGGCATTAAAGTTGGTAATTCTTGGTGGCCCAGAGCTATGGTAAAAAGAAATAACCAGAGAAATATAGAAGTATTGTGTAGAAAAGGACTTAGAAATTTATCATACAAGATGGGTGTCAAGCAAAGAGAATCTGGTGGATATATTTACAAGAGATATAGACTTTGGGGATTGGGAACTAAAGACAGATATAGTAAATCAGTTGCAGGAAAAATAGTGAGTATTCAATATCGACAGGGTTGCAAATCAGATGAATACGAAGTTAAGAAGGTTCAACAGTTTACATTTGTGCCCTGAAACAGAAGAAGTAGACTGCTTTACGCAGGATTGGAAGGGAGTTGTAAATTATCTTTGACCACCTTTTGGGCTAATTCATTGTTTCCTCGTGCATGCAAAGGAATGTGGAGCCGTAATAGTAATTATAGTACCAATTTGGGTGGCGGCCTCATGGTGGCCAATGATTATAGAAGCAGTGAAAGAAGAAATAGATTTGCCTCCGCCAGTGGAAATAATTTTGCCAGGCCCATCACGTCACATGGAACCATGCAACAATGGTCATTGGAGACTCAGAGCTGTTTGTTTGGATTGGTTGAAAAACTGTTGAAGCACATAGGTGATTTGGCAAAGAATTCCATTAGTGAGTTATATAGGAGAAGATTAGATAAAGCATGGAAAGTATTTGTAGAATTTAATAGACAAACAGGGTGTGATCCACTTCCTGCTTCAGATATAACTACTGTTACTGCCTTCTTAGCCTGGTTGGATATATCTGGGCGTAGTTCAAAAATGGTGGGGTGCTTGGCTGCAATTGCCTAAAGACATAAAATTAAAGAGGTATGGGACTCTACAAAATGCACCTCGGTGCAAATAGTGGTTAATGGAATCAAAGGAATTATGGCAAGGAGCTCTGAGGCTAAATAGCCGAGAGATCCCTTGCCAGTTAAGGCTGTGAAACAATATTTGAACTTTCCCTCTGTAGGTGTTAGCCATGAAATGTGGCCTGGGACCTAGCATTAATAGCTTTGGGTTTGAGAACAATGAGATGTCCAGGTGAACTTTGTGAACTAAGGAAAAAAGATATTAGTTTCAGAAATGGTTTGTTATGAATTAAGGTAAACAGGTTGAAAACTGACCAACTAGCTAAAGGGAAATTCGTACCAATTGAACTAACAAATAGTATATATTGCCAGTCAGAAGAGTGATTGAATACCTAAAGATAAGGCCTGAGACAGAGAATGATACCCCCTTTTTTCTGTCAAAAACGAGAAAAAGGATGTCAGTTTTGTCAATTACAGCAGTGGTTAAGCATTTTGCAGTGCATGCAAATTTGGTAGGAAAGTTCACAGCTCATAGCTTAAGAATTGGAGGTGCCACTGCGGCTATGAAGGGTGGTTTGTCACTGAAGCAAATTCAAGCTATTGGGGGTTGGGTTTTGGATGCCGCACGATTGTATATGAGATTAGTAGGTACAGCAGAATTGGTGACTTCAACATTAATGGGGTTTGGTAATGACCTAGATTCGTAGTTTCCTCTTCAGGTTTGGTAGTATATTTGTATACAATCACAGTAAGGATAGCTTTCTGTCAAATTGAGAATTTCATTTTAACGATGCTCTAGAAGAACCCGTTTATGTTCTTCATAGTAATATCCGAAAATGAGAGACAAAACAAAATAGCTGCTCGATATGTAAGTATCGAGGCAGCTTTTGTCTCGAATCATCGACTATCCGATCGAACATGTGATAGGCCCGGTTACGGTTACATGTTCGATCAGTCGATCGAACGTAAGTATAAGGTAATCGATGATTAGTAATTCTCGAATGAGTATTGGTTTTTTAGAGTAATTGATTAAGTTCGTGATAACTGCGTAAGTATGAGGTAATTGTTTCGTAGTATATTAGTGAGTAAGGAATTCTTATTCAGAATTGCGAACCCGACTTTTGTTCTGGTTAAATCGACCCGCCCACCCAATCCCGGGTAAAGTTTTTGGGACGGCAGTCACATTGAGTATGTGATACAAAACTTACGTTAATTTGAAAATGTTAATTGTGACTTGTTGGGTCGGCAGCCAGTTTGGTATGGCCTGTCGGGACGACAGTCAGTTTGGTATGGCCTGTCGGGACGACAGTCAATGTGATACCAACTCTTGATTAAATGATGAGTATAGATTGTGACCTGTTGAGACGACAGTCACACGGGTATGGCCTGTCGGGACGACAGCCAATCGCTTTACATATTTTGAGAAATGTAAGTAAGAAAGAAAGATAAGAAGAGTGAAAATAAGTAACAAATCGATGCTCAGAGAATTTGCGTAGTGTCATTTAGCAGAAGGGGCAATACCCGTTTATGTTCTTCATAGTAATATCCGAAAATGAGAGACAAAACAAATAATCATGCATCAAACGACAAAATCATACGATCATGCATCAATAATCAATTAACCACACACCCGTGACCGATTCGAGACAAATGCTGCACCGTATCGGGCAGCTAATAATAAGTTAAGAAGAAAAATCAGGGCGTTCTCAAACGCTTAATCGATGAGTCAAAAAGTATCGGGTCAATTGTGTTTAACAATATATAGATTTTTAAATAACAGATAGCTGCACAATGTCACCGCGCAAAACCAGGACAGAATATCTAAATAGAGATCTGAACCAAAGCTTTATAGAGATAAGCGATTGTAGTATAGTATTATACATTATTTATTTATTATTAGTGAAATATTCTTTCTTATCTAAGGTAAAGTTAGCAGTAAAACATTTTTTATTTATAATGTGGAATTTGCGTAATTTTTTCTAATTATTTTTTTTTGTCGCGCTTTTTTTGTGGCGCCTACATAGATAAATAGCATGATGCGCTTGTCGTACTTGACTTACAGAGTAGCTTTATCATTTTTTGCAGTCTATATAACTTACTTGGTATGATTCAACAATTCTAACTGAATTTAACAATTAATAAATTTATAATTTATACCCAGCAATTTCTTACCAAATTTAACTTTAATATTTAAATTTTTAAAATCTTTTTTACGAGGTGCCTCACACTTACCACCTAAGCATTCCGATAAAAATTTTTCCTTAAGGGCAACAAATGAAAGCATGTTTTCGGGCTTGGCAAACCCATGGCCTTCATCACAATATAAAATGTATCCAACAGGGATTTTATTGTGCTTAAGTGTTTTGGCGATAATATTTCTATAAAGAACGAATATAGTAGAAAAAAATATTTAAAATGAAACTTTTGTTTAAAAAGCGGTATAGTAAAGGCTAAATGTAAATTTACTTTTCTTCGTATTTCACACGTGGGTCATTTTTACCTATTTTTAAAAGAAAAAATAGTTAGCGAAGAAAAAAGAAAACTTAAATATTAATGAAGATATACCTTGAGCAATTAACAAAGGTTTATTAATATTGTCCGCATAGTTTGATGGACTACAGGATTGTAAATATTTCAACCCTTTCACAGTATCAGGATCACCACCTAGACGGTATATAAATTCATCATAAGATGGTTTCCAATACGAAGGGATAGTCCTAATTGGATTATTTATTTTTAATACAGAACAAATATTATCTTTATGATAATTGAGAACACTTCATTACCTAACCAGCCTTACTATTGTTATAAGAAAAGTTTTAAATAAGCTAGAATATTAAAATTTCGAAATTACGAAATGATTATGAGAAATAAACATACCGAGATCAGAAGGACCAGAAAATTCAACACCACAAGCAAAAGTAAAATTTTCATTTTTATTTGTAAGAGCAAGCCCAGCCAATGTAGCAAATCCACCGTAACTTCCCCCATAAATTGCAATTTTTTCTTTTATGGCAATTTTTTCAGAAATCGCCCATTTTGCTGCGTCTAATTGATTTTATATTGCATAATTCCAGAATTAGTAAGATAAATTAATATAAATAGTTTAGTCATTATAGAGCTAATTACCAATTAAATCATCATTCATTTTTTTGCCCCATTGACCAACACCAGCACAAATTAAAGATCTACCTAGGCCAACGGAAGAACGATAATTTACATTTAATACAGCATAACCACGATTTGCAAAAAATTGTGAATCGGCTTTGAAGCCATAGTAATCACGTGTCCAAGGACCGCCATGAACATGCAAAATTAATGGCAAAGGCTTTTTTGGCTTGTATTCTGTCGAAGGGTCATATTTTCCGGCTGGCAGTGTAAGATAACAGACTAAATCTAGATCATCCCTGGATTTAATTACTAAAGGAAAAACTTGAGCTAACACATATTTTTCTAATTTCGGATAAGCATCAAATAAATGATTAATTGATCTGTTGTCTCGATTATAAAGGTAGTATTTTGGAGGTTGATTTCCACTTTCAAAAGCCACAGTCCAAATTTTATTATCCAATGATTGAGAAAGTATGTCAAGTTCACCGTCATTAAATTTTCTTAAAAAATCCAAGTCATAAGAAATTTTTTCATCAATGCAATACCATTTATCTTTAAGGTAAGTGACTGAATATGCGATAGGCTTCTTGGTTTTTGGATGAAGAAGAATTTTATTAATATCCGCTTTTTGATTTTGGGGCCTTGCAAATTCAGTTCTTAGTTCTTTATCGCTCGTGTTTAATTTACATATAGCAGAGAATTCATTACGACGTGAATCAACTAAATAAATCGTCCCTTCGTCATCTATAGAAATTAACTTCAAAGATCTGGCATTTTTAATACCATAAGTAATAATCGATCTCCATTTATTAGAATTTTCATCTTTTATACAGACTTCCTCATTGATCTTATCCTTTTTATCTTTTTTTTTAATCAATCTTTTAGCACATCGAATTTTTAATGAATCATCGACAGTATATTCCTCAAAAAATTGAGTATTCTCTTCAATTAACGTAATAACACCAGTTTTATAATTAATTTGATAAAGGCTGTTCGCATTAGGATTTGGTTTGTTAATTGCAACAATTATTCGATTCGGGTTTTTTGGTGAAAGTTGAACAAACATAGATCGAACATTGTCATATGGAGTCAGACATGTCATTTCAGTTGTAATAATATTAACTATATAAATTTTATATTCTAGATTAAAAATTTGAATATAATTAATTAGTAAATCCATTTCTAATTTATGCTTTCATAATTCGAGAGCTATATATTCTTTTACTAACCTTCACATCCGTCTTTGTCATAAGAATACAAAATATAATTATTATCATACGTCCAATAATATTCTACTATCCTACGATTTTCACAAGTGATTACTTTTGCTTTATCAACATCATACGAGTTGAGACAGACGAAAATATTCATCACACCCTTTCTTGGAGCAAGAAATGCAAGGTGTTTTCCATCTGGTGATATCTTCGGAAACGAACCATTTGGATTACTGTATAAATATTCCCGTGGTATAAGCTTTATACCGCCAGAAAAATTTAAAAGGTTGAAGAATCCTTTATAGCAGTTCATCTAGTAATATCATAACGATAAAATATTTTAGTACATAATCTAAAATCGGATGACACGATAGTATAAATAATAATGTTAATTTAGAGCATCTAAATCTGTTTTTATGTTACCAACACATCAATTGTTAACAAATAAATTTCAAAGCCTGAATTATGAACGAGATCTCAAATTTAGCGGTTCGCAATAATGGCACAGTAAGCCAGAATAATCATTTTGTAATAGTCAATCTTATTATAGCATTGAATACATAATACGAATATTTCAATTTCCTGTGCGCGAATATCGAATTCCATTTAATATACAGTCAAACCTCACTATAGTAACCTCTATAGAAGCAAATTTTCTTTATAAGCTCTTTTTTCTTTTTTTTTTTTTTAAACAATCTATTATTATTGTCACGGCTGAAGCTGGAAATGCTTGAAACTAAAAATTTTTGGGCCTTTTGTTAGGAGGTTTTTTTTTTAGGGGTAGTTTTAATAATAAAAGAGTATAAGTGGATTTTGGCAGGGTTTATATTTTAAGTCAAGGTTCCTAATTTCCAGCTTCAGCTATTTCCATCTTCAGACGCGACAACCTCTATAATTGTCACACTTCTTTACAATCACATTGTTTTGTATCTCAAGTGTGTGATTATAGAGAGGTTTGACTGTACTGTAGTGTGAAATGACTATTAAACTATGTACTTCAACCAATCTTTTATATTTATAATTTGAATTAACTATGTATTTTAAAATAAACACTGTATAACGCAAACAGATTGGTAATGTATTTAATTGAAAATTTTTTGTTGGAAACTTTGGTTTAGTGCTCAATAAATTAATACCATATAGTTCCGAAATTAAGCACCCCTCTACCCCAATTTTTTGAATCTCAGATTAGCGGAAGTAATTTGGCCAAAGATCTTATTATAAATTCCGCTAATCTGAGATTCAAAAATTGGGGTAGAAGGGGTGATACTTATTAAGTATTATACAATAGCCGCAGAAAATATAAATCAAAAATAATTTAAATTCAGTAATTAAAGAGTAGTTAAGTATTAAAATAAGGTAAAAACTTTTTTTGATAAAAAAAGAATCATATTATATTAAAAATATTCAGGCTACACTTTTGGATGTACCCACGCTAAAATATTATATCTAAATTTTCGAATTTTTAAAATTCTGATCTTTTTCATGAGATTATTGTATAATTGTTGGAGCGTGTCATTACCCTCTAACCTTCTATTTTATAAATTATGGGGAGTTTTTTTAACTGCTTTATATCGTTCTGTATAATTCAGAAATCGACATAAATTAATATTGCGTGAGAATTGCATATATTCGCAAATCATTATAATTTATGCCCAGCTTCAATTTTAAATCAGCTATCGGTGCTAACTAATTGTGTTGCATTACATTCCTGAAATCGAAAGTGACCCGTTTTAATTATTAATCCATATTTTCAAATTTTATTTGTATTTTAACGGTAACAATATTAAAAATTTATATTGAATACACAAAAATCAAATTTGGTATGCATCGTACAGTACAATAAACAATGAACCATTGAATGCCTATTTAAAGTTGGCTTTAAAATGAGTACGTACTTTCGGTATTTACCGAAAAAAGGTTTCAAATGACTTTTAGAGGCCAAGTGACCATTTTTCTTTCACAAATTAATAATACGTACTATAGATTGTTAGCTGGTATAATAAAATTAATATTGCCTTCTAACTTCAAATGGCTTAATCGGCTTTTAAATTACTCGATAAATTCATTTCAAAGTGCAAATGATTTAGCCATTTTGAAAAACGCTAACAGAAAATATTTTCGAATAGAATTTCGATTTATTGAAATGTTCGAAGGTCGAAAGCGTTATTGAAAGTCAAAAGTGTTACCGAAAATTAAAGTGTTACTGAAAGTTTTAAAAAATATTAATTGTAGTATTGGTCTTAGGTTTATGGCGCATGCTTCAGATCATGCAGATAACTCCTTTTGATTAATAATATCGATAATGTTCATTGGCATAAGATTAAAATAATATATAAATTTTGATTGTGGAAAAGGGCGTTTGAAATTTTAAAAGGGTTAGAAATGAGTGCTATGTTGTATTGTGCTAATATTTACATATCAATTATAGTGTAGTTATATAGAAGTCTTACATTAATGCTTATGAGAAATTGTTTTGGTTTATATTATGATTTTTACACATTTATTTGTGCCGTATACTTTTATTCATTATTGTGGTATTATATATATCAGTGTTGTCATGGAAGGCCACTGGAAGTAAATCAATAGTGTCACTGGAACTTAAAGTTCCAATGGTACTATTGATTTAACTTCTAGTGACAACACTGATATATATTACTTTAACCAAAAGGAGGTTACTATACAAGCAAAACATTTTTGTTTATTATTGTCCTTGTTCTCAAGCGCCTCTTTTATGGTAAAAAAATGATCTGATTGACTAAAAAAAATAGATCATGTTTAATCATTCCGGTCAAAAAAAAAAATAATAACCTGGACCTTTATATATACATATAGCGTATCTTAACTAGCTGAATTAAAATCCACATTTTATATAATGAATGTTTTGCAAAATTGTTATAATGTTTATTTCAATTAATTTTATTAGAGGGAGACAATATGAGGCGAAAAAACCTGGTTCAGGAATACTTATTTATTTATTATGAATTTTTTAGAAGAAGCATATCAATTAATTGCACTGATCGAATAGTATCTCAGTTAATTGAGAAAATTCTAATTCATTGATAATGAAATGTTCAGAATTACTGTCCTTATAATTTGATTAGATTATATAACTTTTGAACTGAAGTTTTATTAAAATATCGACTCTCACATTAAGGCGGTATACTTCTTATAAGCTTTTTTTTTTTTTTAAGTACAAGAATAAATTGATTCAAAGGAATTAATAAATGACATACAAGTATATATAATAAAGGCTCCTCTGTATGTATTGGTTTTTTTATAATAAAAAAAAAACCAATTAACACATGTTTATTGGTTTTTTTCGAGTTGCAATAGGTCAACAGATCGAAAAGACAGCTAAGCAGTGATGCGCTAGTGAGTTAACAATCATATGGGTCTTTTGTAGTGCACGACAATATCAAACAAACTTGATTTTCAAGTTTTGAAGTTTAAAGTCAGATTAGTAATTGAGGCACAATACTGTAAATCGATAGATTCAAAACTTGAAAATCAAGTTTTTGCCAAGCACTAGTCTCCCGATTCCAGCAAGTAAATCTGGTAAACGCAAGGATGAAGATAAGTAAAAATTTCAATGAGTTACCAAGTTAGGGTTTATGGCGCGAGTACTGTGGGAAAACTTATTTGATTGACATAATATCACGTATTATGCTCCCTAAAAGGAAATTATAGCAACACTTGATTAATTCCTTTTTAGGTTTTCGCCAACAACTGCGTTTATAGGTCTGATTGTCTGATGTAAATCAATTGCCCGGGTAACTTATTTATACACTTTAAAGTATTTTTTGGGATCAAATACTAATTAGTCAAAATTATGTAAGGGTGCAGTAATAATGATACTACTATTAGATAAAATTGATCGACAAAATTGAGATGTCTTTACTAGTAAATTACTATCAAAAAAAGCGTTCAAAAAATTGCATCAA
>CAJVPY010003211.1:0-14501 GCA_910591965.1 Dentiscutata erythropus | reverse complement strand
TATGTTAAACAAATTCGTAAATCAAAAATTAGTATGTGTGTATATACACCTGGTGTAAATTAAGAAATTTTCTTATTTTTAATTCATATTTACTTATTTTTAACTTATATTTATATATGAATTAACTTGTTTTCGATTTTTGTTTATTTATTTCTATTTATTTATAAATTAACTTGTTTTCTATTTTTATTTATTTATTTCTATTTATTTATTTATTTATTTTTTTCATTTCTTTTTTCTAATTATTTATTTATTTTTATTTAAGTATATGTTTCGTTTTTATTTTTTTCTTATTTTTTTTTATATTTTCAATATGGCCGCCTTTAACTAATGACATTATATGATTGCTAAGGGAAAACCTGTCATCGGGCTTTAGATTATATTTTTTACCAGACTCAATCTGTATAATTTGTTAGAGATTGTGTTCGGTATAAAATATAATTAAAAGCATAATGGCAAATCTTCCCTTAGAATTTGCGATTAATTGAAATAACCATTATGGCAATTTTTGCTGAACTTTATAATGTGAAATTTGATTACATATTTAATATTAGGCAATTATCACAACTATGTGATAAAAATGATGGTCTTTTTTTTTTATCGCAATAATGAATTCATTTACCGGCTAAACTACTTCTACTATATGAAATCCGAACTATTAATTTAGGTGCTTGATAGCATCCAAGTCAAATAATTTTCATGTTCTTTTTGAAGTTTATCCAGATGGGTAGATTACTTTTTATTTTATTTTTTTTTATTGAACGATATTTAAATGTTGCATGTGCATATATGTACGAAATGGGAGGCATTTTTCTTCGCCATTTATATGATGTCATGATGGTATTTTAACGACTTATAATCACTACTATATTCTGTAAAAAAGCTTCCAACACAATTATTATTTTTCTGATAAATTAGAAAAATAATAATTTTGTTTTTTTACTGGTTAAAGTGAAAATAAAAGTTATGCGATTACAAAATATGTAGATTTGCTTTTTAAAAGGGGTAGATAACTTATTTTCGAAATATTAAATTTTATTACTGTTTTGCAATTGACATATTTTGTGTTTCCACCCGTCGCCCGCAATAAAATTGCAACGGCAGGTTCTCGATTTTGATTGCTAAGAGCGACGATCAAAAAATCAGGCCGGAATTATTCGGGATTTTACTAATGAAATCACAGCCGCCCATTAAGTGAAAATTGTTCTTTTTATAAAGAAAATTTTAAAAAGTTATTTCCAGCCGGAAATTAGTAACCAATTATGTAATGCGGGCCAAAATATTGAAGATCCTCGGTGCATTTTTTGTGCGGCCAATTATAAGAATGTCGAAATACATTAATTTTATTGGTCAATTGCAGTCACGCGAAAATTGAAATATTTCACGTGATTGTCAGTTATAATTTCCGACGCCATATCAATATTGATATCAACTAGTATGAAAATTTATATACTTAAATTTTTATAAACCTATTTTTATATATTTACTTCTAATTAAACCACTTTTAACCATTTTCCAAGCTAAAATTAAGCATAGTACATGCTAATTGCTACATAATTTTTATTTTGCGGATCTTCTCTAATGTTACCCAATAATCAATTACCGTACAAGCGCGAAATAACACCTACCTGCGCGTTAATTAATTGATCTGCGCGTTATTTTGAGTACGCGCATGCGCGTTATTTCGAAACAAGAATTTAATTCGCACCTATAGTTGTTAGACGAAACCTTTTTTGCTTGCTGACGAAAAAATAGGTTGATTATGTGTATAAAAAAATAAACTAATAAAAAGTTACAAAAAATTTTATTGTATAGTAGGCATTTGATCTTAAATTTATTTTGTGCCAGTGTGTTTTTAATTTGTTATTTGTGTTATTCCATGAGTAAGTACTATGGCTTTTTGACAAGGTTATTTCAACCGGTCTATAACAACCCTGGCGTTGTCCAGAAAAATGAACTGGTTTATTTTTGCTGGCATATATGTAACTTCGGATACTGATCTCTGAATAAATTATAGTTTCTTTACCTTTTGCCACCTTTCGCCAGTTTCGACACCTTTCGCCAGTTTCGACACCTTTCGTCAGTTTCGACACCTTTCGACAGTTTCGACATTTCGTCATTTGAAATTTTAATTGACGAAAGTCGAGACTAGGTTTCGACTTTCGTCAGCGCGAAACCTCGAGGTTTCGTCTAACAACTATAAATAGGCAATTAATTTAATTGGATCAACTTTTGGGTTGAGTATAAATATATAATATTTCAATTTAGACTTAATTAGCTTCATTTTAACACAATAGAACAACGCTCATAAAATCGTGAAACGTCAATTTCCAAATTCGCATTTGCAGGTTGATTAAGCCAATTGAATGTTTTACGGACTTAAAAGCGTTGTATATAGTCTTTTGGTTATGTTTATGTTTGTTCTTGCTCCATGTTAACTGAAAAGAAAATTAAAATTAATTCAACTAAAATTAATTGCCTATTCAGTTAATTAATTCGAGATTTGATTATTATATTCAGGATTATTACATTCGAGATTAGATTATTATATTCAGGATTATTACATTCGAGGTTATATTATATTCAGGATTATTACATTTGGGATATTTTTTCGATACTGTGATCGTTCGTGGGGTTTTTTTTCGAGATTTAGTTTTCGAATTAATGAATTGTCGAAATATTAATTTTTCGAAATTTTAAGCTTTGATATATACAGTCGTCCTCCTCTACAGTCACCTCCTATATAATCACACCCTCTTTATAGGCACCATTTTTTGAAAATTATTTGCAATATATTTCATATTGGCGGATTTGTGGAATTTGATAAAATACAGAAATAGATGAGCCGTAACTCTGTTCAAATTTGCAGATCATTTGGCAGCTTTAATTTCAACCTGACCAAATGAATTGCAAATTTGACTGGAGCTACGGTTTTTATATTTTATCAAATCCGCCGATATGTATTAAAAACTCTATATAATCACATTACTGTTGAAATTTTATAATCACATCGTTTTTATGTAAAACAAATTGCGTGATTATAGAGGAGGACGGATGTAGTACCATCGGGATTTAGATCTTTGGGATATTTAACGACTCCCCTCTTGAATGGGATAAATCTTTGCTTTATAATAGGTGTAATGAAAGTTTTCTTTTTTTGTTGAAAAATGGTTTAATTAAGAGATCTATTTAAGTCGTATAAAAGATTTAGAAAAAGCTATTTATTGTCGTCCTAATAATTGTCTATGATTTGGTGATGGTCACAATCTTACTAATATTAAATAGTATAAGAATAAATGTTTTGTATGAAAAGCCAATTAGAAATAAGCATGTGGATCATAATTGTAATCTTGTTTTCTTATTAGTTATGGAGGATTATGAAGTACGTACTTCAAATTCACGAAAAATCAAATTATAGATAATTTATTTAAAAAAATTTCATTAATATTTTATATTATTTTATTTGATTTATTATTTAAATTCATGTAATTAATTATTTAGACGAATAAAGCAAATAATTATATTTAGGTTTTACACTGTATGTAGTTTATTCTTTATTACCGTATAGCCGCGAAATAACGCCCACCTGCGCGTTAATTAATTGACCTGCGCATTATTTCGAGCACGCCCATGTGCGTTATTTCGAATTAAGAGTTGGCTTTTTGAATCGTACCCCTTAATAATAATAAGATTTAAAAAAATTGCGCCGGAACTAGGTAGGCACTAAGTAAACCTACTTGCTTCAATGAAAGGAACAATTTTTGTCAGGCTCGGAAGTAGGCTTACTTAGTACGAATCTAGTTCCGGAGCACTTTTTGCTTTCTTTACTTTTTATGTAGGCCATATTGAGATGCGCGTTAATTCGGGCGCTAATTCGAGACCGCATATTCTATTTTAGGGGGGTTTGATTTTCGAAATAACGCCCACGAGCGTTATTTCGCGGCTATACGGTAACTTTTAAGCGTAAACACTTTGCATTTATTACTTTTTAACTTTCTAATGTGCAATTTTTCTTCATCAATGTATAATAATAATTTATTTTTTGATTCTTGAAATTGAGGGTGTATGAATACCAGTTGTATCAATTCGAGATAAATATCTTAAAAAAATGGCAAAAAGGCCATGTCATTGTCAAATTCATTTTTTTGCAAGATTATGTCCAAAATCAATTATGAAATATTTTTGAACATGCCCATAGCTGACGTTGGAATACATTTACGATTACGGCATTTGCTACATTATTTGCCGTAAAAAACGTAAGCTGTGAGACTGTGTAATATCGAAATGCCATATTGCAGAGGTAATAAAAAATTAGGGGGTGAAATGAAAGATTAGGAATGGCGCACTGGTACCATTTGGAAAAATGTACTATTTTTACTGTAAGAAACAAATAATGCAAATATTTAAGTAAAATACAAAATATATAAGTTAGTTTATTTTATTATGAGTTTAATTATAATTTCTCGTAATAATTGATATAGTATAATATCGATCTTCTATACTTCTATTTTAGAAATCAGTTTTAGCACTAATTTTAAACAATTTTAAAAAAGTTTAAGATCATCTCCTTAGTTCCAATGTACAAATACAATCAAATTTCCTGATATTTGAAATCAAACAATTATAGAAAATAAAAATCAATTAA
The DNA here is from genome assembly GCA_910591965.1 of Dentiscutata erythropus. Classification (NCBI taxonomy): domain Eukaryota; kingdom Fungi; phylum Glomeromycota; class Glomeromycetes; order Diversisporales; family Gigasporaceae; genus Dentiscutata; species Dentiscutata erythropus. The sequence continues at coordinate 9,856 of CAJVPY010003211.1, read as the reverse complement.
GTATAAATAGATTAAATCAGTACATTCATAATCTGATCTTGTAAAGATTAAGGAAATTAAGAAAGATTTAAGTAAAAGAAATCAAGCATCGCTTGTAATTATTATTAAACTTTATGCTTTTAGGAAGATGACAATGTGAATAAGGTTAATTGAGCTACATTGTAAACAAAAATAACTAGATATTTATACACAATGTTGATGTATAGCTAATTAATTAGCTTAGCTTTTGGCGCTTTTTACGAATCTGAAATATTTCATATTCTTCAACTGAAAAATATGATATGCCATCATCATCAAATGTAGATGCGTTCCTAATTCGTTTTTTATATGAATTTGGAGAATTCCAACACTTTTTATCTTGACTATTATTAACCATAACTAAATCACTGTGAGTACCACCTCCAAAAATTAGCCCAAAAGTCGAATTATTGCGAATTGCATGTTTTGGATCTTTTACGCGACTTAAAATAGAATTTTGAATGGCGCCATTTTTCAATGAAAAAATAAAGCTATCATTGCAAAATGAATCACTACAACATGAGCTATCCACTGGTCTACCCCAACCGATAGGATTATAACCACCAAGAATTTCATCAGTATCTTTAACCTTCATAACTACAACAAGATGTGTATGCTTATCACATAGATTCCAAAATGAATCTCTGGTAAAGCCATCTCTAGTTCCACGAAGAAGTAGTTTAAACTCGTACGGATTATTTGATACAGAATATGTACTGTCTTTTTTATCAACCCATGAAGAAATTTCTGCTGCATGTTCTTCACTAATAACTTTTGAAAATGAGTTTGTATTTCTATTTGGTAATTTTGGTGTTAAAATTACACGAGGAGGGAGGATTATTGATGATACTTGACGATTTGGTGACATAAATTTATTTGTTATATCTTTCCAAAGAGTTTTTTCAAGGATTTTTTTATATGGTCGTACATTATCGATAATGTCATCACCGGATATCTGAAAATAACGAATATGCGGCAAGCAATTTTGTAAAGTGTTTTTTAACACTAAAATATTTTCATTGGACCAGTCTTCAGGATCTGATGGTAGGTCAGGGTTTTGAGCAATTCCCCATTCGATAACACGATTCCAAATTTTCACTTCTTCCATTTGTAAATCATCTCGACTAATGAGCGATACTAATGCATTTTCTTGAAGCGTGATAAATTCTTCTGAATCAAAAATTCTATCAGGATATTTTACCATAATATCATCGCACCATTTTTGTAATTCTTGAAGTTTATTATTCTGGAAACTTTTTTGATAAATACGAACATAATGTAACAAAAGCCAATGAGAATGAGCTTCCGTTTCAATTAAATGAGTTTCGAGGTGTTTAGCTAATTCATCAAAAAGAAATTCACAAGCAATAAGCATAAGATCAAAAATAAATGATGCATTATGATTTTCGAGCAAGACAATTCCTCCGTAGATATATCTTTATATAAAATTAATTTATATTTCAGATTTTTTGTAAATTGTTATAAAATTATAAACAGTATATACAGTAGAATAACTTACTTGAATAGAATTTCAAATTGATGGATCGAAATATTTTTTAATTCAAGTGTTTTAATATTATTCTTATCTTTATTGATATTCGCCAATTCATTGCGAAAATATAAAGATCTGTATCTTAAAATTGCGGAATGTGCTTGGAATATTTTAATATTTGGAATTTCGTAAACTTTAATGATAACATTAAAATCTTCTTTGTCATCAAGTAATTCAAGATAATTATTTGAAAGCTTTTCAAAGAATTTTACTGCCATTTTTTATCGATTAATGTTAATATTTAAGTATCGGTATACTTACGGAAAATTTTTTTTTTCTTAAAAAAGAGCCGCCTGCAATTAGGGATGTAAAATTACTGAAATCTTGCGTAATTTTACGTAATTTTGTGTAAGATTCTGCAAATTAATTTTTCATGTAATAATCATACGACATATCGTAAGAATGATATATGTATACGTTCTGTCTTTGGAATTTGTGCAAGGGAACATGGTCAGTGATTAGTCATCTGTGTATGTATATTGGTTAGATCAGTGAACTCATGCATGCGAGTTTATTTTATTGCTTTGTGCGTAATCGTGCAATAAACGATACTGTAATAATAATTTGAGTCATTAACTTGTAGTTTGATAGAGTATAAATAGAACAAGGGAATGAATAAGTTAATATATTTTTCTTCCTAATTACGATAATAATAATTGCAATACAATAATTTAATAAAGAAAATTCTTATTGGTTATTGAATAATTGTGTGCTGTGGGTGAAGTGTTGTTTGCAATAAGAGAAGGGTTTCGTCATTGTTGAATAAAAGGTAGAGGCAAGCCAAACGAAGTCCAAAGTAAAGAATAAATTAACTCAATGTTGTGTGGTAGTCTCCAGGCAGTTGGTACTATCAAGCGTGAACAAGATTATAAGTGGAGCGGCCCATCTTCTAACTTACACACACTAAATAATTCTGTAATTCTGTGCCAGAATTGAAGGCATAGGTTGAAAAAGAAGGTTATTGTTAATACAGTATTAAAGTCGGTAAAGATACTACAAAACAGAATAACAAAGAAATCATACTTAACGTTATATTCATTAGTTTAACAACATTGCTTGAACATATAAATAGATCTGATTAAAATTTGAAACAATTAAAAATAGTTCGAAACAAGAATGAAGAAATGTGGGAAAAATACACAATGCGAATTAATGAATTGGGGGAAGAAACATTACACATGTAAAGGATGCGGCAAAAAATGCAACCCGATTACAAGAACATTTGGATGCATGTATTATGAAAAACATAATATCAAATGAAACTTCTAGTTCTAATAAAAAACGAAAAAAAATCTATATTAGATAATTTGGAACAACACAAGTACCGTAAAATCCGGACACGTATACCCCATGGCGTGTACCCCTAGCAGTTTTAAGGGCCAGTTGGTGACTTGTACCCGGATACATGGGTATTATACATACTATATGTATCATCCCAGGTAGATATAGTAAAACATATTGTCTCAATACGGCGTACCCCCATATAGAGGTACCCTGGGTACAAAATTGAGTATTGAAAATACCCGGGGTATACATGTCCGGATTTTACTGTAAATAGAATTAGAATCCATTTAGTACAATTGAGAATTCAGATTTCATGCTTTTCTTGATAAAGCTTGCCCCTTTTTAGAACTCCATCACGTCAAACTCTTTCCAGTTCACTATTTAAATAAAGAACATGCTGATTTACAGATGGTTGTTCAAAATGTTCTTTATGAAACGCCTTACCATTGCTTAGTTAGTGATGGTTGGATGAATGTTAATAAATCATCTGTAATAAATTATATGATAACCACACCTGTGCCTATTTTTTACAAATCAGTTTAAAAATCTTACATAGTGGGCTAGGTGCCGCACAAAAAATGCACGGCAGATCCTCGATTCGGGCTAACGGTCAAATTTAGCCCGCATTACAAATTGCATATTAATTTCCGGCCGGAATTAACTTTTTAATTTTTTCATTACAAAAATAGAATTTTTTAAAAAAAATTCTATAAAGAGTTATACAGATTTGGAACTTGGCTATTTTTTAAACCGTTATAACTTTCCATAGAAGAATTTTTTTAAAAAAAATTTACCAATAACTTTGTAGAGTACAAATGTATTAAGTTTTCAGTTGTTTTTTTTTAAAAAACAATTATTAGCGTTTTAAAAAAATACTATATTTTAAACCACTATCACAAAAAATTGAAACATTTCCCAAGATAGTCGAGTATAATCTTCTGGTTCCATACGTACGTAAATAACTTCATTTTAAGGTTCAAGACATTGAACTTGTCAAAGCAGAAATCATACGAAATTTACACATGTGAGGTTGTTTTATATTTTTTGATCAATTTTAACAAGATCTGGTTTAAAATAAGGTAATGGTTCTTATTTATTTAGTAAATTTATAGTTATTTATGATCATAATAATGTATTACATCCACGATAATAAACATATAAATAAGTTATATTAAGCTCATTTTTTATACTTTTCTTCATAGAACACTGTTGCAACGCTACAATACTTTTGCTATGCAAATGATTTCTTTAAAAGCTACGTAAAAACATTGTTTTGACCATCTGACCCATCTTTATTGACCCGTCAAAAAATTTATCGTTTTTGATCCACATGATGGTACCTGATTATCACAGAAAAAAATGTTTATTATCGGAATTATCTTATATAATATATTCTTAGTACAGTATTTATTTATTCTGTTACATTACTACCGGTGCCATGATAACTTAATATATATAAATTTTAAATATATTATGTTATTTATGATGCATTACAATATGACACATTGGGTTTGATACGAAAACCCGAAGAACTAAATCTCGATTGTACTATATACCGACAGTTCATTAACTTGAAAACTAAATCTCGAAGAAAAATATACCGAATGATCATAATCCCGAAGAATCACAATCTTGAAAAAATAATAAAATTCCGAAAGTAATAATTCCAAATATAATAATCCCGCATATAATAATTTCGAATGTAATAATCTCGAATTAGTGATCTCGAATTATTGCGCTTTGCAAAAAAGTGTGACCCTGTGATTTCACAGTGATGATGGCGGAAAAATTTCTGAGATTTTAATTCCCTATTGATCATAATTTTCAATCAATAACGTCCGAAATCCTTAAAATTCTTCAAAAATCGAAAAATCCACTAGAATCGGCTGATTTCTCGTGATTTTACATGACATCATGATCTGCAGAGGTCACACATTTTTGCAAAGCGCAATAATAGACAATTTAGAATCTCAAAAATTTTCCTCACAAAAATCATGGGGTCACGTCTTTTTGCAAAGCGCTATAATTTAAAGCTTGAATTTAAAATACATACAATTTCGAAGAACCATAAATATCTTGATATAAACTATAAGTATGTCATATATTCTGTCAACGGGACATATTCCAAGATTTTGTAAGTTGGATTTTTTTTGACCAATGGTCTTTAGTAGCTCAAATAGTTGTATTTATTATGTGAAATTTGCAGATCAAAATAAAAAAAAAGAAATCGATGATTTCTTTAACATTACTTCTGATGACATATGTATATCAACTAATATTTCTGTATATCTGCTATAGAAAGACTTATACGTATATATATATATATGATACAATTTTTTTAAAAAACTCATTTCTAATGGCGAAAAATTATTATCCGGAACATGCTTTGGATGCACAGTACAACTTCTAAACCTTTTTGTAACTGTGAAAAGATATATCACCAACAAAAAAAAAATATATTAAAATTCCTTATACGTTTACTTTGAATTTTCATGATTCTTTTAGTAATAAACAAATTAATTTCTATAATCATGTAATAATTCTTATAAGATTGAATTTGATACAACTTTTAAATTTTTATCGGGCTAAAGATAAAATTTAATAATACACAACCAAATTCTTTAAAATATGATAAATGTATAAATTATATTCCTACAAAAGGTACTAAATCAAATATTTACAAAATAATGAATTTACAATTTTATTTCTGCAAAAAAATATTTAAGAAATCGGAAATCAGAATCATAATCTTCTCATGTAATAAAACCAATCACAAAATTATAAAAAATAAATATCGAAATATCAAATATCATAATAATAAATTATATTCGATAACTCAATTATGCCTTTTCTTTTTAGCAAAGTCATCTGCATTCGAAATTTCTACATTAAGTCAGTCTTAATATTTAGTTATATGATTTAAAAATGGTTCGTAAATTTGAATTTTAACAGGCTCCTAAAAATCCTAATCTTATAAAAAAAATTTATTAAACCTATTTCAATGGACATAAAAATAAACTTACTACGGCTATTACAATTAATTAACTTTCAAGTGGACTCGTCCATCGGAACCTTTAGTTTATTTAGTCCGCTGTCTATAAATAAAGTTTTAAATATAATTATTAAATTGAATATATATATTATGTATTATTTATAGTGTCCACAAGTGCTGGATACAGGTCCGGTACTTGCAGAACCCAAATTATTTACCTCGATAATACGACGCAGTGTAGCCAATGAATTTACTTCTATAATCTGTTTTAGAATATTCTTGCATATGATTACTTCCAAGTTTTTCAGGTTTAGATAGCTTAAGTAGAATATTTTTATCACTTTGCCATTTAGTAAAAATTTCGCAGAGTTTTTCGGCCGATGGTCGTTTTTCTGGCTCTCTTTCCCAGCATTCGCTCATCACATTTACAAAACATTGTGGTGTAGTTTTTATAATTCTTGGTCGTAAGTTTTTATCACATATATTTATCTGAAGTCCTGGTCCAATTTCTTGATCATAAGAAATTGACTTCCCATATAAGATTTCCCACATAATCATACCGAATGAATAAATATCTGATGATGTTGTATATCGTCCTTCTTTCAAAACTTCTGGTGCTATATACGGTAAAATTCCATAAACTCCGCCAGACCCTTCTTTTAATGTTGCATTAGATGATACAGAAGACCCTAAATCTGCAACATATGCGCTATGCAAAGTGTCTTGCAAGATATTACCACTATGTAAATCTCGGTGAATAATTTTTTGTGAATGGATTATTTGAAGATCATATGCAATGCAATGTAGTAAATTTAACTTATCCTCCCACTTCATTTCTAACATATGGTGAAGGTTTTCACGCAACGATCCTAAATCAGCAAGTTTTAAAACAAGGATATAATTTCCGGAATAATCCCTTGATATTCCATAACATTGTAAAAATGAAGGATTTTCGCATGTAATATCACAATATGCTTTTAACTATAAATTGAAAATATTAATATTTTGATTTAAGTAATTCTAAATAATAATAATAATAATAATAATAATTTAATTACTTCTTCATGAAAATATTTTGACCTATGAAGCAGTTTAAGTGCTACATCTGTGTTATGATTATAACTTCGATCTAGCCAATTGGCTTTATATACTGTTGCAAATCCTCCTCGTCCTATCTCTTTGATATTTTTAAACTCACTATAAGAAATCCATGACATATTATTATTTTTATCGAAAATTGGTTTTAAATCATCGTCAATATCGTCTTCATATTGCCTTTAATTTGTAGCTAAAATTTTGATTTTATTAATAAATTTAATACTTGAAAATAAAAAAAAAAATTGAAAAATAAAAAATAAATTACCTGATATAACTTAAAATTATTTAAATATTTTCATTGTGAAAAAATGTATTTACATAAAGAAACAAATATAAAATCATGATATTACTTTTTATACCAAAAATTGGCTTGCTTTAAGTCTCTTGTAGTTCCAATTCCATTTCGATAACAATATCCAAGAAAGTTCATTCCGGCTGTATCTCCCATGTTCGCAGATTGTTGGAAATTACTGTATGCTTTATGGTAGTCAATCTCAACTCCGATTCCATTTAGATAACAAAATCCAAGTTGAAGTATCGCAGATTTCTGATAATAGATGAATGCCTTATGTTCATCTACTTCAACTCCAATTCCACCATGATAACAAAAACCGACATTATATATTCCACTAGAATTACCCATATCAGCAGATTCTTGATAATAAATAAATGCTTTACGTTCATCTTTTTCAACTCCAATTCCTTTTTCATAACAAAGCCCAAGTTTATTTATTCCAACAGAATTATCCATATCAGCAGATTTTTTTAATAAATGAATGCCTTATGTTCATCCTTTTCAACACCAATCCCATTTAGATAGCAAAATCCAAGTTGAAGTATTGCATTAATATTGTTCATTTTTGCAGATTTTTCATAAAAAAGAATTGCCTTACATTCATCTACATCAACTCCAATTCCACCATGATAACAAAAACCGACATTATATATTCCACTAGAATTACCCATATTAGCAGATTTTTGATAATTAATGAATACTTTATGTTCATCCTTTTCGACACCAATTCCTTCTTCATAACAAAGCCCAAGTTCATTCATTCCACTAGCGTCCCCCATCTCTGCAGATTTTTGATAATAAATGAATGCCTTATTTTCATCTTTTTCAATTCCAATTCCATTCTTGTAACAACGTCCGAGATTGTATATTCCACTAGAACTACCCATTTCAGCTAATTTTCGATAATAAAGGAATGCCTTATGTTCATCTTTTTCAACTATAATTCCTTTTTCATAACAATATCCTACATTATATGTTCCACTAACATCTCCCATCTCTGCAGATTTTTGGCAATAAATGAATGACTTACGTTCATCCTTTTCAACTCCAATTCCTTGATAATAACAATATCCAACACGTAATGTTCCATTGGCATCACCCATCTCTGCAGATTTTTGATAATAAATGAATGCCTTACGTTCATCCTTTTCAACTCCAATTCCTTTTTCGTAACAACCTCCAAGATTGCACATTCCGTTAGCATTACCCATATAGGCAGATTTTTGATAATATATGAATGCTTTATGTTCATCCTTTTCAACTCCAATTCCATTTTCATAATAAAGTCCAACAATCCATGCTCCCACAGCTGGCCACAACTCTGCAAATTTTTGATAATAAATGAATGCCTTATGTACATCCTTTTCAACTCCAATTCCTTTTTGATAACAATATCCAACATCAAATGTTCCACTTACGTATCCCATCTCTGCAGATTTTTGATAATAAATGAATGCCTTGTGTTCATCTTTTTCAACTCCAATTCCTTTTTTATAACAAAGTCCAAGTTTATTTACTCCACCTGGATCACCTAAATCAGCACATTCTTGATAATAAATGAATGCCTTGTGTTCATCCTTTTCAACACCAATTCCATTTTCGTAACAATCTCCAAGATTGTACATTCCGATAGCATCACCCATGTTAGCAGATTTTTGATAATAAATGAATGCTTTATGTTCATCCTTTTCAACACCAATTCCTTCTTCATAACAAACTCCAAGTTTATTTATTCCATTGGCATTTCCCATCTCTGCAGATTTTTGATAACAAATAAATGCCTTATTTTTATCTTTTTCAGCACCAATTCCATTTTCGTAACAATCTCCAAGATTGTACATTCCGTTAGCATTACCCATGTCGGCAGATTTTTGATAATATATGAACGCTTTATGTTCATCCTCTTCAACACCAATTCCATTTTCATAACAATACCCAACATTGTACATTCCGTAAGCATTACCCATGTCTGCAGATTTTTGATAATATATGAATGCTTTATGTTCATCCTCTTCAACACCAATTCCATTTTCGTAACAATTTCCAAGTTTGCACATTCCATTGGTATTACCCATGTCGGTAGATTTTTGATAATATATGAATGCCTTATGTTCATCCTTTTCAACACCAATTCCATTTTCGTAACAATCTCCAACATTGCATATTCCGCTAGCATTACCCATGTCAGCAGATTTTTGATAATATATGAATGCTTTATGTTCATTCTTTTCAACCCCAATTCCTTTTTCGTAACAATATCCAAGATTATTCATTCCTATAGAATTACCCATTTTGACTAATTGTTGATAATAAATTAATGCCTTGTTGCTATCTTTTTCAACTCCAATTCCATCTAGTTAACAATGACCAAGAGAAGCAATCCCATATGGATCTTCCATGTCTGCTGATTTTTGATAATAAATGAATGCTTTATAATCGTCTTTTTCAACCCCAATTCCATATTGATAACAATCACCGAGTTCACACATTCCAATAGAATTTCCCATATCGGCAGATTTTTGATAATGAATAAATGCTTTATATAGGCCGTATCATCACTTCTGATACATCACATTTTATAAAATAAATTAAAAAGTTTATTAATAATATTAAATCT